>JAADVT010000296.1:0-33634 GCA_023335895.1 Pythium rishiriense
AAACCCTAGTGCAATTCAATGAATTGGAGTGGAGGGGAGGGATCGATGGAATAATTGCCCATCCTAACCATACAAGCACCACCCTACCCTAGTATGACACTCTTCCTGTGTACAGCACACTGTTACGTGTGTGTTTCTCATGTTCCCTCTGGTGTCGTGAGATTCAGCATATACCGGCTATGTGAGGTGATTGGTTTGTTGACCAGAGATACTGATAAAGACCGTCCATTGCGAATCTTTCCCTGGGAGGAAACTTGGAGAAATATTTCCTAATTTTTGGTATATGCTAGACTTGTGAAGCGCGGTCACTACCATGCGTAACGCGGCATGTAGGATCTTGAGAGAAATGCCCTGTAACTGTGCATACACACACGAGGCATTATTTTCCTTTTGTGATGCGATTTTCGTTTTGTACGGATGAATGGAGGAAGCGGAGCATCCCACAGATCACGCTCATAAGGCCATTTCGCAGTGGTTTCGTGCTGGGCGGTCCGGACAGAAAAAGTGGCAGCATTTCACCTCGTTTGTATGAGAACCAGGATTCTGGAGGTGCTCAACGCGTATCAGCTCGTTGTCCAATCTAACAGTTGCGCACTGCGGGAACTGCATTTTGCCTGGCCGCGCTGGGGGCAGGCCGCCAAGATGGCTTTATCCTGAGTGACTACTCGGGAGAGTGACAAAACCCATGTCACTGATGGGACGGTCAATGGACCGGGGCATACCGAATAGTGCTTCTTATAGTGGACAGGTTTTGACGGGAAATACTACCCTAATAGAGGGATGTCGCTTATATATGGACCTCGCAGTCAGCATGGTGTGGTACTGACGGCTCAGTGGAGTCAATTGACGTTTTGGTAATAGATTTGCCACTGGATCGCATTAGATTTGTTTCACTGCCCCCGCCCTACGGTGGATGCTGCCTGGTTCGTAAGGCCACGACATACCTTGAACGTTACCTGGCTTGCAAGGCAACTCCACGACGCACTTTGGCGTTTGGGTGGCCTATCAACAGTAAGTCGCGTGCACATCGCTTTGTTCACCACTCCAATGTTCATCGTTGTTTAGCCATGTGAATTGTCATCCACAAGCGCCCATCGATTCTGGGGCCGACGCATCCATCGTGAGCAATGTGGTCGTGACCCAGCTTACTTCGCACCGTAAGTTTGTGACCAGGGTCAGAATGGAGAAGCCTGTGACTATGCGTCCAGGAGGTGACCTGACGATCGTGGTGCAGCGGAAGGTTCGTGACACGGAGGCCTTTTTGAACGCGAAGCAAGAGCATGGAGAACGGCAAAGCGTTTCTGACTACTGGAACTACCGATGGCCCGTTGGTTGTTGGCTTCTGGACGAAGCGGTTGGTCCGCAACCTCAGTCATGCTGAGTCATATATACTACATGTTGATGGTGCACACAAATTGAACACGTCCAACTTCTCCGTTATGGTTTTGGGTGGTGTTCTATCCATTTGGCTTCATCATTGTCTCGGATCTCAAGCGAGCTCAGATCGCGTCTGTTGTTCGCATGACACTCCGCCAGTACCAGCTCGTCACCGGCAGCACTCCTACCTTCCGTTCGTCTGTGTTGATACACGACGCTCTGTCGGAGGCTCTCTCACACTGCATCGAAACACTCCCATCTCACAAAAGAAGACTGAACAAAAGATACGCACATAAACCCACTAGAGCAGCCTCCGTCTCAAGTCTCATCATCATTGGCCGTCAGGAGAACTTGTACTCGCTCTCTCTGCCCCAGGTAGCTGTCAAAAGACAGGCGCCGACACCAAGTAGTGGATTCCCGAGCTTCTCTGCGTAGACCTAATTCCTCAGCCATCTACAGATTTTTTCATAACCCTGTTGAACTAACTTAAAATATTACATACCTCCCCCACTCTCTCGGTGGGCTAGCAATTTCACCCAACCAGGAACCGTCCACACCCGCGGTTGAGTTTCAAAGCGAAAGAAAACCATGGACGCGCCGATCGACGACAACACTAAGCGCACGGTGCAGAAGATCCCGCTGCTCACGACGCGCGCCGGCCCGCGCGACGGCGAGGAGTGGACCAAGCGCCTCAAGGAGGAGTACCTCGCGCTGATCCAGGTGCGGAGCGAGCGTCCATGACACCGCGCGCTGACGGTCTCACTTGACTTTCACGGAAATGGGGCACCAGTATGTCAAGATGAACAAGGAGGCCGACAACGACTGGTTCACGATCGCGTCCAACAAGGCCGGCACGCGGTGCGCTAGCGGGCTTCTCTCCCCCGTGCTGCTCTGCTTTGGTGGCGCGTGACGGCTCACATCTATGGAAAATGACAGGTGGACGGGCAAGTGCTGGTCCTTCTACAACGGCCTGCGCTACGAGTTTGATCTCGAGTTTGAGGTGCGATGTCAACGTCTTCTCGACTGCGTCAATGTTGGGTGCTGATAGCGTTGAAAACTGTGTGGTATAGATCCCCGCGACGTACCCGGTCTCGAACCCGGAGCTGTGTATCCCGGAGCTGGAGGGCAAGACGTCCAAGATGTACCGGTACGGACGGACCCGCGGCTTTCACTGCACTAAATGTGGCCTCTGACCCCGTCTTGATGGTGCGCAGTGGCGGTAAGATTTGTCTGACGATCCACTTCGCGCCATTGTGGCAGAAGAACGTGCCGCGCTTCGGTGTCGCCCACGCGCTGGCGCTTGGCGTGAGTTGACCACCATTGTGACTCTTCCAAACCACAATGCTCGCTGACTTGTTTATTGGTTTTGGTGGACAGCTCGCGCCGTGGCTTGCGGCTGAGGTCCCGGATCTCGTCGAGCGTGGCGTGATCACGCCCGTGTAATCTCGTCAGTGTAGTCTTGAGCCGAGCCAGACACTGCCCGAAGGTGCTGACACCAGGGAGACGAAAAGCAATCTGCCGTTGGATTGGGCTTCTCTTACTATTACGTGCGAGTGTGGTTCTACATTACATAATGCGGTGTTGACTAAAGTTTGTGTTTGCTTGGGATTTTCTTCTCACGCCGGCAACTGTGCAGCACATTCATCGGCGGACAACTCGGGACTTCGTGTGGGACGACTGGTTCAGTCGTTGCGGTGGCGTGCGCCGTTGGCGAGACCACCGAGAGAAGCTGATGACCTCGTTCAAAAGTTGACTCTATCCTGCAGCATGCACACGACGCTCACGGCAGCATGGACAGGAGCCGGTGCGGCGACATGAGCGGGGGCGACAGCATCGGCGCGGGCATCGACATGAGCGAGGACGAGAGCGAGACCGACGGAAGCGACGGCAGACCAGACTGCGCGTTCGAACCCATCTTGGTATGCGCGCAGCAGTAGCCCGACCGCTGAGCCCACTTGGGGCAGCCGTAGAAGTCGCAGCGCTTGCCGCCGCCGTGCGAGCGACACAGACGGTTCTGGTGGGCGTTCTTGTCGCACCCGGCAACATTGCACTGGCGGCCACCGCCGTGGGACTTGCAGAGCCCGCGGGTCTGCGCAAACTTGTCGCAGCCATCACGCTTGCAACGCGAGCCACCTCCGTGCTCTGGGCACTTGCCACGGCTGAGCGCCGACTTGTTGCAGCCGTTGACGCTGCACACCTTCCCACTGTGCCGGTTACAGAAGCCAGCCGATCGACGCAAGTTGGGGCAGTCCGGGTATGAGCAGCGCATTTGCTTACGATCCGAGTTGTTGGACGAGTTTGCGGACGAAGAGGAGGACGAAGCCGTCGACGTTGACGATGGGAGTGAAGATGAACCGGACGAGCCCGAAGTGTGGGTTGTCTTCTTCTTCTTGAGGGGCGGCATCGAGAGCATCGGGAGCGGTGGCGGCGGAAGGCACGACACTATCGGTGGGACACTCTTGACGGGGCGCGTGTCCTGGGATTCGGCCTCGGGCATGTTCGAGACGCCATCGTTGAAGAACGGGGGCGGCAAGCGAGCAAACTCTTGGATAAATACGCGAGGGGGAGAAATGATGGCATTCATGATGGACGACGGTAGCGACGACGAGCCGGGGGTGTTGAGCTGAAGTCCCAAGTTGGCGTTGCTTGTGCTGTTCAAGCTGTTGCCAAACCGCGATTGTAGCGAAAGCGGGGACTGGAAGCGGCTCAAGGGCGTGTGAAGCGAATCGAAGGAAATCTGCGGCAGCGATAGCTCCAAGTGATGTGGTCGCTTGTTGAGAGCGAGATGGCGCGTGCTCGACGGCAAACGCGGCGACGCGAAGTCCCCCTCGAGCAGCAGCTCGCGGAGGATGTCATTTTCCTCACTCGAGCACTGCGGCACGCGCTGGCGATCGTTCTCGACGTATCCACCCGAGAAAAACATGTTGAAGCTATGGGTTGACCGCGTCTCTTGAGAGTAGCTGCGATCAACGGGATGCTGTCAGGGACGTGCTGTACCCGTGGTGGTGAGAGAACCTCGGGTTTTGGAGAATGGCGGAGATGCAGAGATCACTGAGGTGGGAGATGCTGTCTTCGATCTTCGTTGGGGCACTGTCGCGTGGGGCTGTACACGACGGGCTGCAAATCGCACTTTGACTCTTCGGCCGCTTCATGTTCTTCCGGCGCAGCCCCTTCGCCACGGCGCTTGGTGAGCTCTCTGGGTCGCACAAAACCGAACCACGCTCTCGCCCTTTGCCGCAAAAACCAAAACCCAAACGGTTTGACTGAAACGACCCCACCGCGTTGGTACGGCAGCGTTCTTCTCAACGTTACTTTCCGTGGCTGGTGCGGCAACGCTCGCCGTTCCGTCACCTACACCCAGAGCCGCCCACCATAACCTCTTCTTCTGAGCCCACGCCTTGTCCAGCGCAAGCACAGCGCCGCCTCGTTGCAAGTTGCCGCACCCTTTCGCGGCCCGCCGAGCCCTCTATATATGGCTTCAACTGCTCCGGTTTCATATCGCGCATGCCGTCAGGTTGTAGGATCTTTCCGCGCTTTCGACGGCAGTTTCCGACCAGTGAAACCGACTTCAACAGCGAATGGGGTCGACCATTCGGACAAAGCGCCACGACAGGAGGGGAAGGGGATAGTCCGACCCAAACTGGACCATTGCAGAGGTGGCCGGTGAGAGCGGCGGAACTCGCGGGGAACACAGAGAACCTGGCGTACCTTTTGTGTCGGCAGGAGTTTCCGCATCGTTGTGCAGTTTGTGAGTAGCTCTTGCAACTGATGCAGAGACCTTGACTTATCCGACAAGATCATGCGATTGTTCTGCGGCCACAACAGTCCAGTCGGCAGGTAAGCGCCAGACATGGAGAGCTCAGCGTGGCAGCAAACAAAAACCTTTCGTGAGCTTGTCTCGAGGAATCGGAATCCACCAAGAGCAGGAGCAGTGGGAGAGGAGTAGCGAATAAGTACCTTTCCGCGCGCGTTGCTTGACCTCGATTTGCGCGCCGCACGCAACAGCTCACATGGTCGCATCTGTTCATCAGAACTGCTACATGAGACCCCTTCCGTCTACGTTGAATGGCATGTCGCTGTGGGATTGTGACAGCTCAGCACGTTTCTGCGGGCACACGGTGATCATCGGTGGCCGTCATACTATCACGTGGCTACACTGCAAACGAGGCGGCGGGACATGGGAGGCTTCTATTCCGTCTTATCGGCATCCCGAGACGCTGCAGCTCGAATCAGACTAAGCTCATCCAACTGGAAGGGCGTTTTGCATATCGGACAGGAGCTGAAGCCATCCTTTTCCATCTGAAATCACACACAAACACGATCAGACCCACGTGATTCAAAACGGGCCGAGGAGAGCGACCGCGATCTCACCTTTTGCCAGCATGGGAGGCAACAAATATGGCCGCACTTGGCAGCGTAGGCCTTCCGAGTGATCTCGTAGCACACAAAGCACTGTGGATCTTTCACCACGGCTGCTGTGCGATGCGCAGACTGCTGCTTGCGCCGTTTGTTTTGCTGTTGCAATCGCTCGAAAAAGCTGGTCACCCCAGATCCAGCCCGGCTCGATGAACTGGAATTCGCGGTTGTAGTATGCCCTGCTGCGGAATCACCAGCTTGCACCGAGAGCGTCAAGTTGAGGCCGCATGAGATGGCCTGTTGCACAAATCTCTCTCGGATAGGCATGCTCAACACTTGTGGCATAATCTCCAGTAATTCGCCGCGCTCTGGTGGACGGAGCAGCTCACACATTTCGGCAATCGAGGTCGACACGTCCGTCCCGACTTGGAGGCGCCGGATAATGCTGTAGAGCTGAGCGACCTCTGTTTGAGAAAGGACGCGACGTGCAATCGCTGGAAACTGGGCAAGGGTGCTACTGGGGGCTTCTGAGCTATCCTTTTTGGGTCCGAAGGCTTGACCATCTAAAGTACTCTCATCTTGAGTTAGATCAACGGCATCACGCTGGTCAACTCGACTTGCTGGTCTCGGGGGCACGAAGGGTCGAGATATGGAAGAGGTTGCCTCAACCATCGCTGTGCGTGACGACGAGAAAATGGACCCCAATCCTCGCTTTCTGGAGCTAGCGTCTTCACGACGCTGGGGATACGTCGTGCGCACTGGTAACGTAGATTCAGCGACTGCCGGCGTAGGTGCTGTTGCACCAACAAGTCGCTTGCGAAGCAGTTGAGGATCGACGTAGGATTGCCCGTCACCAATAGCCGTGGAGGAACCGTTCTGCTCAACCGGAGGCTGAGCTGTCTCCACGGCGCTATGTTTGTGAGGAAAGGGTGTTGAAGAGGACTGGGCAGGAGTTGGTATCGGAGGAGCAAGCTCAGGATCAAGTTTCTTCGGTAGCTTGACTGGGGCTAACTTCATGGAATTTGCCGCCCCGGACGCTTGGTTGGACTTGAAAAATCGAAGAAGACCGATGTGGGCCTCGCCTACGAAAACAAAGGTGTCTCAGCCTGTGAGCGCTAAGATTGTAGTGAGGTAAATCGTACCGTAGGTTTGGAGAGTTCGACAGTACGGTTGGAGCCATTTTGACAAGCATTTCTGCTGCTGTTGGAGTCCGAAGCGCTCGTCACAAAGAATGATAGCACCGTAATCGTGGCGATGGCGAATTACTCGTCCAATAGCCTGATTGACTGCACGCGATGCTTGCTGAATGTACCAGTTATTGCCGGTGAGTTTCTACGGTTCATGTGGAAATGTGAGCGAAACGGAATCATCTACAGGAAATTAAATTATCTTACCAGCTCCCCCGGAGGCACAATCGCTTCGTCAAGAATACCTTTCTTGAGAACGATTTTCGGGTCCTTCGTTGGAGGAAATGGCAATCCAGTGATCACGACAGCTCGTCCTTTTTCATTGGAAAAGTCGATACCTTCAGAAACCTACAAGTCCAGATGATTAGAATGCGAGATGTGTTCCTCATATGTGTCATTTGACTTACCTTTCCACGACACACGGCAAAAAATACGGCACCAGCTGGGTTGTGTTTGATGGTCTCGTGGTACTCGTCCACAACTGTCTTGAACTCAAGTCTTCCTCGTGGCTCCACAAATACTTCCTTGAGCTGCAATAAACGGTCCCAAATGGCTGCAGGGGATTCATTTGTAGTCGGTTTTCTCCACCGCTCGATACTTTCCTCCAGGATTCCGTAGGACGGGAAGAAGACGAGTAGGCCGTTGGGAACCAGACGAGCGAAGTTGACGATTGTGTTACCCAGTTCGATCAAATACTCGTCCGTTGACCGACTATTGTAGCTGGAGTTGAGCCGCTTCCCCGTGACACCTTTGCCGACAACTCCAACCCACACCTGGCTCGCGTCAATGACGTGGCTATTCTCGAGCCGAACAGGAAACTGAATACCAAGTTCTTTGATTGTTGTCTCTAAGGGTGAGAGTGTGCCACTTCAACATCCAACACGATCAGGCTTCTTAGATCAGACGGTAAGATAAGCAGAAGACTGTGACCCACCTTGTCAGAATCACGTTATACACATTATTCGTGGCGATTTCTTCGAATGAAACGCCGGGGTGGAAGCACCAATAGTTGAACACTCGAACTTTGCGACCTCCTTTGTTGCCAAAAGCACGCGAGGAGCTCGCATTTCTACAACAGAACGGTGGCAAGTGTGAGCACAAAGGGTATCCGCTACAAATCGTATGCAGACACACCGATCGAAGGTCTCTTGGATGTGTACACGATAGTTTCTTGCCGCCTGGATCACAAACGCTTTCAGTCCACACGAAAATAACGATGCCGTTAGCAGTGATGCTAACCTCCATATGTTTCTCTTTGTTTCGGAAAATGGTCCCAAGAAACGAGAGGAGAGCGTCGAGCTTGGAGGCGGCGGTGCGTTGATCGTTGCCTTCATTCATCAATTCGATGATCTCCTCCACAATACTGAGCACAAGCGGGCAGGTGTCGAAGTTAACGTTGAACTGCTGAAAGAACTCGAAAATGTACGCCCCGGGCTAAATCAAGTGTGGGAAATGTGAAAACTCGGCAACCCCGGGGAAGGATATACAAGACAAATGTTTACCTTTGTGTAGCCACCAGACGATGACAGCGGAAAGGAATTCAGACCCTTCTCGATCTCGAGCAACAGCGCCTTCAGTGTCTCAGCCGACTGCACAGAAAGTGATGAGCAGGTAATTTGTATAATTCTATCGCAAAGACGCTGGCCCATACTGCGTACCTCTAACGACAAAGCGCTCGATGGTGGGAGGTTGATTCGGCCCTCAGACAGCGCTTGAATGAATTGTTGTACTTCGGCGATGCAGCCGCTCAGGTCGCTCGAGGAGACGGCGTACGACGCAGCCTCACTCGCGACCGACTCGACGTTGTGCGCCTCGTCGAAGATCAGCACGGCGTTTTCGAGCGAAATGCCGATCGCCTTGCGGGCGATCGGGTCAATCAGGTAATTGTACGGTACAAAGAGAATGTCGGCGTCGGGCAGAAGCGTGCGGGTCAAGAAGAACGGACAAATCTGGCACACCAACCAAGTCAACACACGTGCCGCGGCTGCGCGTATCCATTTGCATCGACGCTCACTTTTCTCTCCTTCATCTTGTCCACGAGCTCTTCGATGTCGAGTATCGGCAGGTTCATCTTGCGGCCTTTGACGGCGTCAAAGCCCTGCTTGAACGTGCATCTGTGCCACACAGACCACCCACATCAGTCGACTGAACCCGACGCGAGCATCGCACCACGTCAACGCACTTGCGGTTCTTGACTGCGGACCGACACGCGAGGTTCTGCCGCGTGCCGCGCAGCTGCGCGATCTTGTCGTCCACGCAGAGGTGCTCGCGCGAGCCCAGCACGGCGACCGACGGGCGGTACGACGTGTTCTTGAGCTCCTGGACGACCTGCTTGAGCTGCGAGTGCGTGCGCGACGAGTAGATGATCCGCGGGATGCGCTCGTCGCGGGGCTCGTCGTTGCCACCGCCGCCCACGCCGCCACCGTGGCCTTCGTACGCCAGCGAGTGGCCCGTCGCGGGCGTCGGCGCGCTCGGCAGCGTCTTCTTCACATGGCGCCGCCACGCGAGCGTCGCACACAGCAGGCACAGAGTCTAATAGTACTGTGAGCACACTCGGTCGAGAGGAGGGGACCTGGGGGAGGTGGCACGCACCTTGCCGGTGCCCGTGGGGCTCTCGAGGATCGCGTTCTGCTTGGAGGTTAGCGAGAGCAGCACCTTCTCCATGTAGATGAGCTGCGAGTCGTACGGCTGGAAGGGGAAATCCACGGCGATGCCGCAGATCTCGACCGTCACCATCGTGGCTCCTCGTGTGTCTAAACCCTTTTTCCCGTTTGTTCCATCGCCATCAGCTCGGTTTTTGGCGCCAAGCAATGTCTTCCTAGTGTAACGTGGGCCACATGATTGCATAAATAGAGTGGTGTACTTTATAGAATCAGAAATGAGATATCTGAGTACTGCCATCACGCCACGCGGATCTTCTTTTCGTTGCCGAGCAGGTGCTTGATGTCGAGGATGCCGATGGTCGAGATCGCGTCGACGACCTCAAACTCACGTAGACCGGTCTCTTTGTTGGTCACGACACGGCCGGGATCGTCCTCGTCCACGAGTAGAACTTTGCCCAAGTAGCCCTCTGTGACCATCCGCAGGTTGCGCTCAAAGAGGCTCGTCTTCACGACTGCTGCTCCGGCATTGGCAAACGAACCGGTGGCGGCTTCCGGGTCCTCTGTCAGCTTCGCTGTCGGTGCTGAGACTCGGCGAGAGACGTGTGTGTGTGCCATCGTCGTATCGGTCGACGTCACGGCTACGCCCTTGCTGTACACGGATCCGTGCTTGGAGCTGGCGATCAGGCCCATCGAAAGCGCGGTCGCCACGGGGTACTTGAACTTCACAGGTTCCTTCGACAACCCACCATCATGGAAGATGTAGTCACCCGCGAGATGTGTATAGCCGCTCGGACCTGAGAGATACAGAAGCTGCAGCAAAGAGCCAAGGGAGAACTTCGTGCGACCGTGGCCATCGACGATGAACTCGGGGTCCGCCGGGTCGAGGCCCAACATGTTGGCGGCCATTAGCCCGTCCCAACCGGAGATCACGTAGCGCCTCTGGAGAAGCCGCATGATGCTGTTGTCCGCGACGTATCTGTACTTCGTGAGAAGCAATCCAAACCCGATCACTTGGCCAGCCGCGAGCACGATGCCCATGAGTGACGAAAAATCACAGACGATCTCGCTTGTCCAAAACCGCGCGATCTTGGGGATACCACCGAAAACACCCACTTTGAACGGCACAGCTCGCACCATGAACGAAGGCGAGCCCTTAACTTGGAGCAGCGTGTACAGCAGGATACAGAGCATGATGTTGTAGAGTTTGTACGTGAGGAACATGGACGCGCCGTCGATGTTCCACTCAAATCGCTCGCGTGTCGAAGAGCGAATGACGCGTGTCGCCCGCAGGAAACGCACCCCAAACTTGAGCAGGAACCGCACAATGGTTTGCAAGAAGCAGATGATCCATGTCATGCGAGTGACAGCACCAACGAGGAAGAGGTAGCTGCCGAATGTGACCTTGTTGTTGAGCATGAACGTGCCAACTTGTAACGTGACGTATGCCAACCGCAAGTTGGCGAGCGTGTCGAGGATGCTCAAATACATGTAGAGCCAGTGATTCATCCAGATGTCCGACGCCACAAGCATGGATCCGCGGAATGTGATCACAGAGCGCTCGTTCTCCGCAGTCGCGATGCCAACTGGCATGAACGGCAAAATGTACTTGAGTTTCTTCCACTCTTTGGTGAAGCGCACGCCGTTGGGCAGGTATCGCACCATGCGTGTGTGGAAGAGCGCGAGTACGACTCCACGCGCGATCATGAACAGTGTCACCGTGCTGTACAGCGCTGAGACAACTTTGGTGAACCATCCACCGGGTGGCATCGCCTGGACGTTGACGTTTCCTTCATCAATGTTCTCGATCTGGAAGAGCGTGTACTCCAGATCGTCCGACCGCACGAGTGGTTTGCCTCGACAGTCACTCGTCTGGATGGACACGTGGTACGTGCCGCCGGACCAGTACGTTTGGTGTGCAAGCAGGTCGGCCTGGAACTCCAACTGGGTGAGCGGCCGCCCGACACAGCGCATGAACGGCACTCCCTTGCCGCCAAAGTCGTTGTTGACGCCCATGCGGATCTTGCGGTTCTTGATCAGCGTGTCAAAGTTGGCGAGCACGTACTGGTAGCACAGCGTGGCATTCTTGCCATTGTCGGCGATACACTTGTCGCGCCACGCCGGCTTGACGTTCACCACTCTGCAGTACGGAGCCGAGATGCTGTAGTAGTACACTTGCACGCGGCGTGGGCCGACTCCCCACGTGTCGTTGTACGAGTTGGCCATCACGGGTGCCGTGTTGGTGTTGATGTTGGTACAAACACTGCGGTTCAGACCCATGGTGCTCGGGTTGCGTGGCGGCGCCGTGATGAACGTGTAGTCGGCAATGGTAGCAGGCGCCGCCAGCGTGTCGATGCGGAAGTAGTCGGCGTCGGCGTTGTCAGTGTTGATCGAGCCGTCGCGGAGCCGCTCACGGATGCGGTCATACTTGCCCGTGAGCATGACGAGCACCGGGTTCTCGCTCAGACCCGTGAACAACGTCAGCGCCGTGGAGGCGATGTTGAGCAGCACCAGCAATAATTTGACCAGCGAAAGCCGCGGCTTGGCCACCATGGTTGGCGGCGACTAGAGTCGTCAGGGGATGCGTCGTGGGCCAGGGAGCTGGCGTGACAGTCGAAGCGATTGACGAAGTGACAGCTCATTTGGCATCGTCGGGCAGCTTCCCTGGTGGTGGCTTAGAGTTGGAGTTGGCTGTCTATCGAACCTTGAAATAGCTTGGTGCCTTGGATCAGACACACCGTCCCATATGCGGTGGGGGAGGGGCGATGGGCCTAGCACAGCGCTATAAAAGCAAGCGAATACACGGCCACATACCCTCGAAATGCATGTCCCGATAGCTATAGTTGGCTGAGGGTGCCTTCCAGGCCTCTTTCTCCCGCCAACGAACGCTATCGTCTGCTATGTTTGTTTTTGGATGTGGCATCGAAACATGAGTTTTACACAAATTACCGTAAAAGTGGATTTAGACCACTAGGTTCGGTTCGACACAAAACGTTACGGTAATCCATTCCATAAATCCGTTATATCCCACTAAGTACGAAATGGTTGACGTGCCTCCGCTCATTTTTGCTCACGTCGACTTTCGGGAACCGGAAATTCAACCAGAACGTTTTGTCCGCCAGCACACTTCTCGGATTGCGGATCACTCCACCATGGCGCGCCCGGAGATGGTCGAGAACGGACTCAAGTTCCTGCGCCACCCGAACGTGCAGGCCACGCCGCTCTCGGAGCGCGTGAGCTTCCTCGAGCAGAAGGGCATGACCAAGGACGAGATCCAGGAGGCCATCGAGCGGTACCAGAGCGAGCCGGACTTGTCCACGCCGCCGCCCGCGGCCACGCAGGCCGTCGCGGCCGTCGCGCCGATGGTGGCGGCCGCGGCCGCGCCCGTGCAGCAGCTCCTGCGCCGCCGCCGCATGCCCACGTACGTGCGCGTGCTGCTCACGATCTCGTCGGTCGTGGGCGCCGCGACGCTGCTTGGGTTCTTCTGGAACTACATGGTCCACGCCGGCTACTTCCCGTGGTTTGTACGTTATCTCGCGTGCGACGGGATGTCGGTTATAGGGGTGGTACGGACACGAATTCATGTTTTGGTGCTTGTTGAAAAACGCACAGAACTCTTCTCGGCGCATGCTGGAAGCGGCCAAGAACGACGAGGAAGAGACCGAGGCGGCGGCCAACGAGAAGCAGCGCGAGACGGCGCTATTGACTAGCTTGCAGGACGTGTCCAGTGCGATCCAGTCACAGACACAGGAGCTCACAAAGCTTTGCGCAGCGATCGACACGAAAGAGGACGAGCTCACGCGGAACCGATCCACGAAGAGCCAGATCAGTTCCACGATCGCAGAACAGGTAGGTTGGCACTCTGCCCCGCGAATAACCGACATTCGGCGGGATCGAATCTTTTGAGCTCATAACTGAGATCTGTTCTCGCTCCTCGTGTAGGCGACAGTGCAGGCTATTGCTGAGCTCAAGGCCGAAGTGTCAACACTCAAGGCGTTGCTAGTGGCCGGTGCGGCTGGCGCCGCCGCCACCGCGAGTGCGACGAGTGCGCTGGCGACGTCAACCGACTCCACCAGCTCAAGCAGCTCCGTGGCGATCCCGCCACGTCTCCCGTCGAAGACTTCGACTGCGAATGTGGAGCCCGTGGAGGTAAAAGAGACTTCGGCTCAGCGAATGCAGACGGCGCTCAAGAAATTCCGTCAAGAGGTGCGTTTGGAGTGGGGGTAGATCCACGGACGCGATTCGATTCTGACTGGTATATATGGGTGGGTTCATGTAGAACACGGTCGAGCAGCTCAAGCTTGCGTCTGGTATCCTCATGATGTATGTCAAGAACCTGGTTGAGGTGGGTACTGCGATTTATGGGGTGGCTCCATTGAAGGTCACAGGTCTAACGATCGATCCATCATAGAACCCAGATGTTCCTCGCTACCGACGCATTGCACCTGCGAATGCCAACTTCAAGCAGAAGATTGAGCCACTGAAGGTTTGTTTATTCATTTCTCGAATGATCTCATTGAGATGACAGCTAATCGTCTTGCCACTTGTTTCCGTGCAGCATCACGACGAGCTGCTCAAGTCGATTGGTTTCGAGTCGACTGGGCTCAACATGGAGTGGAAGTGGCACCTTCTGGATCGATCGAACGGCGAGTTCGAGGAGCACCTTGCGATTCTTCGAGCGCTGCTGAAGGCCCTACAGGCCGTGTCGAAGGCGAACTCGGACGACATCCTTGCGCTCGAGGAGATTGCGCAGCAGAGCTTAGACAAGTACTACGCCCAGCGAAAAGAGAAGAAGGATGCGGGCAATGAGGATACCGCCGATAACATTAGCAGTGCGACTATGGGGTCAGCGACCACGTCCGCCAAGAATGTTGTGGAGAAGACTTTCACGACGGCGACGACCACCAAGGCGGACACGGACCTGCAGGCGTTCCTTTCCCGACTGGAGCAGAAGGCTGCCAAGACTGTTGATGAACCTAAGGCGGCATCGGCGGTTTCCAGTGTTGAGTCCACCGACGCTCAGATCGCGTCGATTGTCGGAACGGGCGCTATCGTCCACGATGATGAAGAAGAGAAGGCGCCAGTGCCTTCATCTACCCCGTCCGCTGAAGAGTCCACTTCGAACAACAACAATGGCGAGCCTCCGTACCCAAAGTCCTTCACCGAGGTCATGGAGATGATCAAGAAGGGTGAGCCGGTGCCCGGTATCCAGCAGATTGAAGAGCGTGTCTCGGACGATGCGGCCAAGTTCTTGGGCGAGGAGAAATCCATCGCCGCTACAGCAGGCTCGACGCCAGTGGTGGTAGCTGCCGCTCCTACCAAGCCTTGGGAAAAGCGATAAGAGAACACGACACAATGATGGAGGAGGCATCTAGTACTTGTTTGCGATCTTCAATAGCAGATATCATGTGTCCATAGGTTCAATGTGAACTTGAAAGGCATACATACGTCAGGAGAACACGAGACCATTGCAATCTGCTAAATTGGCTCCTGCTTCAGTGAAGCAGGGTTCCTGTGGTCAAACATCGCACTGAGATGAGGACACTTCAAAGAGACTAGCTTCAAAAAGCCAGTCTTTGTTTGACTACAGTCAAACCACCTGGTCTGAGCGTGGTGATAATCACGATTACGCGCTTCTTGGATGCCATTCTTCCGCTCGTGGCGGGCTCAACTCATCCAACCTCTCTGGCCCCATTCACCAACTCTCCGGCCAGTGCTATGTATGCGGCCCACGAGCTCATCGACGCCGTGGTCGACGGCGATCTGAACGAGGTCGAGGCACTCCTACTGGAGGGCGCTGACGCACACTGTGTGCTCGCCAACGGCGACTCGGCGCTGGCTCTCGCGGCGCTCGAGGGCCACGACGCGATCGTCGACCTGCTGCTCGCGCACGGCGCCGACGTGGACCACCGCGACGAGCATGGCGCGACACCACTCATGTTCGCGGCCCACCAAGGCCACGTCGCCGTCGTCGACGCGCTGCTCTCGCGTGGCGGCGCGACGCTGGACGACGCACGGCAGCCTCGCGCTCGTGGTCGCCGGCGCCAAGGGCCATGCGGACGTGGTGCACCTACTTCTCGCGGCGGGCGCCGATGCCGACAGCTTCAACGACGACGGCTCGGCGCTGATGGTGGCGGCGCAGTACGGCCAGGCGGCCATTGTCCGCGAGTTGCTCACGGCCGGCGCCGCTGTCTCCTACTCCAACGCGCAGGGAAAGACGGCGCTGCGGCTCGCGGTCGAACAAGGCCATCGTGAGATCGTTGAGACGCTGCTCGCGGCTGGTGCGGATGTGAACGCTGTCGACATCGAGGGCGCCACAGCGCTCACGGTCGCGAGCTGCGCGGGCTTTGGCGGTCTTGTCTCGACGTTGGTGGAGGCCGGCGCCAGCGTGAACCAGGCGACCCCGGACCCGGGGGCACGCCACTGATGACAGCGGCGACTGGGAGCCACAGCGAGGTTGCTGCGACGCCGCTCGACGCCAACGCCCAGGCCAACACCGCCGACGTGATTTGGCGGCTCTTGGCTTCTTGTCCAAGAGGTCACTCAGACCTCGTAGACCAGTTGCTGGCGACAAGCGCGGACGCCGATTAAGTGAACCCTCGCGGTAGCACGGCGCTCGTTTTCACGGGCCACAACATCCACGTTTTGCAAAGAGAGGTTGTCGTCAAGAAAGACTGAGTGCTCACTGAATGCAGAAGAGCTCGAGCGATGGTATGTCAAGCCCTCGGTGCGGCTCGCCAGCAGGAAGCGCACGAGTCACGCACCTCGTACGCGGTGTCCACGGCCTGCGTCGTCGCGCTAGCAACACCGCTATCATGTCGGTCACTTGGTGCGCAGCCTATGCGATCAGTGCATCGATGGGCACGGACGCTGGCGCAAAGATGTTCTTGTCCACGAACACTTGCTGGCGCTGCGTGCGCTCCAGCTCCAGCGCCTCCTGCTGGTCCACCTCGTGCCACATCCCGTCCTGCATGGGCTCACCCATAACGACCGTGTATCCGTGGACTTTCTTCAACTTGCACCAGGCGACGATACCAATCCGCACGTGGACGTCGGTCTCGCGGAGGCCGATGGCCCGGCAGGCGCCGTCGCACCCGGTCGAGGTGGACTGCACGGCCACGAGCCGCCCGTCGTGAGTGCCCTCTATGGGGACTGCGGAGACCAACGTACAGTGGATGGGAACTGATTGGAGTGGCGAAACCACTTGCTCCGGAAAAGTGTAGCACAAGCAAGTCACACGGCACCGAGTTGTGGCCACGGTCGATTCACTAGATATATCATCCGTTTGAGGCTCATAGTCTGTGGGCTCACCCGCCTGATGTGGGTGGAGAGCAGCCTTCCCGGGTGGCAGGCAAACCCCCAAGGCCACACTTCTCAACCCCGTTGATGAAATTCTTCTGCATTCAGCGAACAGTCGACGAGCTACTCGACAGCGGTTTGATCGACCTGGGTGTGTTTAATTGCCTCGCCATGGTTACCGTTATCACAGACCTCTCGCGGCGCAGCCTTGAGATGTTCGTGATCGTGAAGAAGCTGAACAATGTCGGCTGCGCCAGCGGCCTCTGCCTCGTCCAGCGCGCACTGCGTGAACCCCTCGGTGCGGTGCGCGAGCAGGAAACGCACAATGTCCCAGTTACCAAGCTCACAGGCGAAGTCCACAGCCTGCGTCGTCGCGCAAGCGACGCCACTTTCGTGGAGCCGTCTAACAGAGTCGAGGAGTCCCGGAATATCCCAACAAGCGAGTTCATCGATGGACACGGAGGCCGGCGCGAAGATGTTGTTGTCCATGAACCAGTCGAGCATGTACGTCGACGAGGTGTGCCACACCGTCTCCAACACCTTCGCTTCATGGCCGCGCAGCAGTTCGGGGAAACCAATGTCTTTGATACCCACGAGTACGTGCATGTCGCCCCAGCCAATTGAATGTTCGATCGGCGCTGGATCGAAAAGCTCGGGTCGAATGCGCAGCAGGTACTCGAACACATCGAAGCGACTTTGGTAAATGGTTTCGACGAACCCCCTTCGTGTGCACCCCTCTTCGGCTGCGCGATGTTCATGCAGATACCGGACCAGTGCCAGGTTCCCAGCTGCGGCGGCGTCGTCCGCGACCTCGCTCGACAGTTTGATATCCGGGAACGCTTCAGTGATCCACTTGAGTAGTACCACGGCGTTTGGGTGCTTGACGTACACGTGCGGGGCCTCGACCCGTTCCCGAATCTGTTCGCGCGACTCGTCGGGGAACCGAGCAAAGATGAGGTCAAACATGGCCGGATCCTCGGCTGGATACTGGAACGCATACTGCCACATGCCGAGGGCGGACGCGAAGTGTTGGTTATGGCTCAGGGCCCACTCAAGCATGTCCACGCGGCCATGCTGAATCGCAGCATCGTATCCTGAACCAGCCTTCTCACGTAGCGAGCGCCACCAGCCGCAGGAGTCCCTGAACTGGATGCCGAGCGCGAGTTCGGCCAGGTGTGGGTTCCCAAACCGCATCAAAAGGTCGAGGAGACGACCGGGCTTGTCTTCGCGGCGGCAACGCTCGGTCCTGCCGTCAAATGCGTGGTGGGCGTCCCAAAAGTCGACGAGCACCTGTGGCCAACCGCGTTTGAACGTGGTGATGTGGCGCAGCAGGTCGCGACTCGTGAGCACACGGCGTGTGGCGTCGCAGGGGAGCGAGGAGGAGGCGGTGGAGCGGTCCGTCATCGTGTGGGTCGTGGTGGTCGTGGAAGGCTTCGGAGGGTGGGGGCGACTTGCGCACTGCGTCGACCAGTTCCTGCTGCGTCGGGAGAGGGACCACCAGTTGTGACTCACATCCAGATCCCCCTCCTCAGTGCCAAATCATCTGCTTGGGACTTCGTTTGGTGGCGCGTCGCCCTCTCCCATGGTGTTGGGACACTCAACACCCATTTGGCCCAATCTGTTGGTCCGCGCCAACGATCCTGTTTCCCGTTTCCCACACTCCCGGAAACATGACCGGCAGATTTGTCACAGCCCCTCCCCGAGTCAATTGGCCAGCCCGCACTTGTGGCGTTGTGATGCAGAAACTTCTATGTGGAGTGATACTGGACTACACTATGATTTGACGTAGAGGAAGATGAGATTGCCTACCCCCCATCGCATGCGACGGGCGACACAACATCAACTCATGGAGAGTCTGAGATGGAGAGCGCTGACCCCCCGTTGGTGTCGACCATGTCGACGATCATGTGCTAAACGAAATTCGATTGGCTGAGTATCAAAGACATCGGTTTCCCCGAACTGCTGCACAGAAGGTGTTGGAGACGGTATGTCCACAGGTATGGTACACCTCATCAACGTACATGCTCGACTGGTTCATGGACAACATCTTCGCGCCAGCCTCCGTGTCCATCGATGGACTTGCTGGATGAGATATTTCGGGACTCCTCGACTCTGTTAAACGGCTCCACGAAAGCGGTGTCACTTGCGCGACGACGCAGGCTGTGGACTTCGCCTGCGACCTTGTACGACTTCAAGTGCTCGCTGAATAAAGAAGAGCTCCACCGACAGTAGTATACTGAGCTTACAAGTGACAACTTGAAGTGGGTTGGACTGCGATGGTTTGTTTGACTTTTCCAGGGGTTACCTCTACTGGTTCTGGCGTCTTTCGCTCGTGGACTGGACACGGCGCAACCGCCATCGAATTCCCATTCCCCCACGATATCGTGGCTGATGATCGTCTCGGCCGCCAGGCGTGTTCAGCTACGGTGTGGATGCTAAGTATCCACGCTTGGTTAATGACTATCACACCTCGACGAACGACCACTGGCTCAAGTGGTCCGACCGGCCACCGGACAGTTCGTCAACCGCGGCCGTGATCCAATCGCGGCTCTCAAATCGAAGCAAGGCCTGCGAGGGACGGTTCTGAATGGCGAAGAAGCCGCCACCGAGATCGATCTCTTGCCACTGGCAGGCCTCACTAGGCTTGGACTCGTTGTCGTCGTTTGAATTCGCATTGACGATTTCTCCTTGAAAATGCTGCAGCACTTTACCCGTGGCGACGTTCTTGTACGTGACGAACCCGCCGCCGAGGAGGATACGGTACCATTGGCTGTTGGGGTGGTCGGTGTCGTCGTCGTAGGCTGCGATGTGCTCACCGCAGTGGTGCTGTAGGACGGTGTCGGACTCGCGGTTTTTGAGGATGACGATGGTGTGGTTTCTCCATGTGGGCAAGTTGGGTGTACCCTCGATCGAAAGGAACGACCACACGTTGTGCTGATCCGAGAAGCCGTTCACGTGGGAAGTCACCACGGCTGTGATGTTGTCACCAGCCACGAGGCGGAGCAAGGCCCGCGTGGCGCGGTTCTCGAGCACGAACTGGCCGTGGGCGACTGGGATTTCTTTCCACTGGACGTTCAGATCGGTGAGGGCTGTGCCGGCTGCTTCGATGCTGAGTCCCATCAAGTGGGTCAGCAGTTTTCCGGACCTCACATTCCGATACACGACGTATCTGGCCGCTACGGGGACACGATACCAGCGTCGCTCGTCGTACACGGCGTCGGTCTCGAGCGCTGCGATGGATTTTTCGTAGTAGTGGTCCAGCACGTTCCCCGACAACGTGCTGCGGATCGCGACGGTCGAGTCACGCTGGGGCTCGGTGAGCCAGACAAACGACCAATGGTTGGCGTGGTCGAGCCGAGCCTCGTGGGTCGATGGTGCCAACTTGATACACGCGTTGTCCTCAAAGCAGAGCAAGTCTCCTGTCGCGCGGTTCTGGAGAAGGAAGTGGCCGTCGCCGGTGTCGATCTCTTTCCACTGGACGCGGCACGTGCCGCCAGTGGTGTCATCGGCCTGGGCGTGGCGGCCCAGCGAGACCCCGAGTCGCTTGTGGGACGCGTCGTTTTGGAACTCGACGTAGCCGTCGTCCACGGGCACGCGGTGCCACTTGCGCTCGCGGATCAGCGTGACCGCGTCAAACGCGGCGATCGACTGGTGGTAAAAATGGTCGACCACGGCGCCCGAGACGCGGCTCTTGATCGCGACGACCGCGGCCATGGTCGGGAGGGATTAGCGCGGACTGTTTCGAATGGAGAGCGAGGATGGCACCACAACATCGACCAATAGTATCCGTCCGGGTCACATCATCTATGGGCTCCCCTTGGGTTCTGGGTGTTGGTGGGCTCATCCCCTCGAGAGGCAGGGTTTCTTTGAAGGTGGGGGTTCCCGCTCCACCCTTCACATCCCATACACGCAGGAATCCCGAAGCGACTGCCAGTATCAACATCGACAGGTCCACCCATTCTATAATATATTTTTATAAATTTCGAACAAACTGTAGGAATTTGTGCACTTTCCCATGACATGGATCCAACGCCACGGTCGGCTGGCTGCAAAGATGAGCACGGAGCCCTGGCGTGGGGACTCCCCACGCCAGGGCTCCGCGCTCATCTTGTGGCTCGACTTGCGCTGCCACGGGACCACGAAAATGCCGCTTTTCACGGGCCAAGTCGACCACTCGACGGTCGTCGTGCCGGCCACGAGCGCCGCGTGCGTCCAGCGCTGCGAGCGCCTCGGTCTCCGAGCCGTGCCCGTCGACACCGAGTGGCGACGCAGCGAGTTTGTCTACCAAAAGGGCGCGTTGTTTGACGATAGCGTGCCGACTGGCATCACGCGGTGGTACGAGAAGCGGGACCCCGAGCGTCTGGCGAGTGCGCGTGGCCGTCGCGACCGCGAGCACCGCGATGCCGACGACAGGCGCCGACGGGAACTCGCGTGGCGACAGGCCGACGCCCAGCGCCACCTGCGTCGCATGCAAGCCCATGGCTACGTCAGCGACCCCCCAGTCGTTCATGGGGGATGGGACCACGCGCAGGCCCGCGCACGGCTCCTCGCCTGCCACGCCAGGGCCCGTCGGGCGTGCGGCTGCGTGAGCTGCGTCGGCGCTGACCGCGTCGAGAGTGTGGTCGCGCGTGAGCACCTTGAACGTTACCATGGTGACGAGTTGCCAGGGGGGCTCCTGATGAAGATCTCGCTCGTGCTCGACGAGTTTGTAGCGGAGGCGGTCGAGAAACTAAACGCCAAGTCGACGGTGCCGCAGGATGACGTGGAACGAGTGTGCGCCAAAGCACGCGCCAAGGCGCTCAAGAAAATCGACGACGCAGTGGATGGTGCCTCCTCCTCCTTCTCCTCCTCCCCTCACAACGTGGGTATGAGCGCCTCTCCGCGCGAGAAGGTTGAGCACGATCTGGATACATTGAGGCACTTCATCGTGCGCTGGAATGCGTCCAAGGGTATCAGATTCAAGAGCAGTGGGAGCGCTGCGCTCAAGTTTGGGATTCCGGGCGATGCTATCGTGGTGGGTGTTGACGACACCGAGATCCGCCGTTATCTCAACGCCGAGCTCGCGGAGCAACACGCTGTCTTTGGTCGCCACAAGTGCGTGTTCATGAAGAAGCTCAGCGAGGCGGCACAGCACGCGGTCCACGAACTCTTTCAGTTCAACGGCCTGCGGTACGACGCCATCGCCGAGCGGGCCACGCCAAAGCTGAGTGGGTCTAGCGGCAGCGTGTGCAAGTTTGAGATCGAGCACTCCACGAGCGTGCGTGAGAAGTCTCCGCGTAGCGCGTACCCCCTTCTCACTGCGGAAACCGAGCTGGGCTTCTCGCTTCAACAAAGAAATGTGCAGAGCGCCAAAGAAGAGACCGTCTGGAACTGGACTCTGGGCGCGCCCGGAGGAGTGAACGCGAGCGTTGGCGGGTCCATGGGCTCCATTCTCACCAGCACGTGGCAACACGCAAGCACGATGACTGGTTCGACTCAGGGACACTGCGTCACCGTGGACATGACGGTGCGGAATGAGACCCGCGCGTGGCTCTCAGCCCACACCGTCAGTTCGATCATGACAGCGGGAAGGGCCAAGGACGCTAACCACGAAACGAGCTTTGTCTGTGAGCTACCGCTGCAGCTCACGCTCCACGTGCCGGTGCACTCTATCGTGTCAGCGTGGGTGACCAATCCTGTCTCCGATCTGCTAAGCCTGCTCCAGGGAGACCCGCTCGCCAGATTGATCAGCGACGGTCGTGCTCTCCATATTGGCCACGCTACGGACACGACAGCCAAGGTGCTGACGGCCCAGAAGTCGGCTGCCTTAAGCGGTTACAACATCTGCGAGGACTTTGGGGCTGCGCTTCTCATCCACCCGCAAGACGATGCCTTCCACCTCTCGATTGTCCAGAAAACGCCCAGCGCTGAAGACGACGCGACCGGCTTTCAGCCAAGCTCAGCGCTCTGGGTCGGGCTGGGCTTCGGTGGACGTCTTGTGCTGTCCGAGGCCCGCGAGACTTTTTCGCTGCACCGGGACTCGTATCGCTACAAGCACTGGGCTCTCCGTGCACACTCTTACAATGCGTTCGTGGTGCGTCGAAGCGATGGCTGCTTTTATGCCGAGGCTACGGAGCCCGAAAACGCGTCGGAGCTCGTTTTCTCGCGCGCGTCGTGTCCGTCCAAACGGCCGATCGGTACCGATGCGCCTGGCGCGTAGACCTCGACCACGATCCCTCGAAGGAAACTCGTGGGGATCATGCTTCTAGCGTTCCGTCTTGGGGTTCGCTCACCGGGTGACAGTGTGTACAGTACGTTTCGCGATCAGGAGCAGTCAGCACTTCATATACCTCTTATCCCTCATATTTACAGTGCCAAGAGGGTGATGTGATGGAGATGTGCAGGGTACTGACCCTTGTTCGCAATTGCGCTCTTCGAGCTTGTTGGCGATTCCTTCACCCACTCAGCTGAGTGTGCCGCTCCTACCACAGATCTCAGGGAAAAACAACCGAAATTCAAACCAAAAAGGGCGCCACAACACTTTGCCCACCATACTCTCTATGTCTCTCTCTGTCCGTAGACCAGCACTCATGTTGGCTTGGGCGCTTCCGTCGAGACCATTCGGAAAAGAAAGGTAGCAGTCACGATCGAACTGACAACGCCAACTATAACTTAGAAGATTATACGGTCTCTTGCTCCTTCGGTGCTGACATTGAATGCACCCTCGTTTTCTATACGTCAGCACCGCTCCTGATCGCGAAACGCACTGTATCGTTGAAATCATTTGATACCGGTGAGGAACCGGTTTCGTACCCATTGGACCCATTTTCGCCAGGTCTCACTTGTCGCTCTTGTTTTTTGCTGTTCTCTTCTCCTCCGTCGCGAGTCACATGGAAGCCGAGTTGCTACGCGCGGCGTCTGACGGCGATATCGCGTATGTGGAAAGTCTGCTCGCGCGTGGAGCGTTCGTGGACTACGCGAACGAGCGCGGTGCGACCGCGTTGTTCCTCGCGAGCTCCTCGGGCTGCCTCGATATCGTGGATTTGCTGCTCTCGCGTGGCGCCGACGTGCATCATGTCGACGCCACGGGCTGTACAGCGCTCGTGTACATGCTGGACTTCGGCTACTCCCCGCTCACGCTCGAGATCGCCAAGGTGTTGATCGCTGCCGGCGCGGACGTGGACCACGCGGACTCGGCAGGCAAGACGGCGCTCAAGCGCGCCGCGTCGAAAGGTCTCACTCCGGTCGTAGGTCTTCTGCTCGCGTGTGGCGCGAGTGTCCATCCTGACAGGCCCACGCGCCATGGCGCGCTGCTCCAAGCGGCGACGAGAGGCTACCTGGACATCTTGAGGTTGCTACTCGCGGCTGGCGCCGACGTGAGGCGCGTCGACCCTAGAAGTGGCACCACGCCGTTGTTCTTCGCAACTTGGCTACGCAAGACGCGCGCGATCGAACTCCTTCTTGCGGCGGGCGCAGACGCGGACCGCGCTGGCCCAAATGGCCAGACCCCACTCGCCTTCGCGGTCGTGAATGGGTACGCGCACGTTGTGAAGCTGCTGCTGGAGGCAGGTGCAGACCCCGAAGCCAAGGACGACGACGGCGAGACGCCGCGGACGCGTGCTATCACTCGAGACAACGCTGAGATCCTGGCGTTACTGGATAGTAGGCCGTAATTAGGGCCGAGTCGTGTCCAAACCCCTTGGCTGCTTCACGCTCCAAAGAATATCTTCGGCATCAGACCACGAGGGCATCGCTGTGAGGTGCGGAGCGTCCACGGTGCCGCCACAGGAAGTTATCATACAGATGAAGTGTTGGAGCCGATTGCACTTTCCACACATTTCCACACATTCGAAGCTGATTTCGGCTGAATTCGTGAGGTCTTGGCAGGTCGACATGTTGGGAGACAGCGCGCAAAGGCCCATGGCTGAGATGGGTTGATTCCCAATCCAGACCTGGGTTCTCGGGTTTTCAACCCGGGTTTTCGTTCGCCTTGGCCGCATTTCTCAATCTCGGCTCTCGGTCTCCAATGTATGTTCGGTATCTTTCTCCAATCGCCGAGCTACCGCACGCGGCATACCACGGCCTCGCCGAGCGCGTGGAGGCGTTGCTCGCCGACGGAACCAGCGTCGACGAAGTGAACGGCAAGGGCGAGACGGCGTTGCTGCTCGCGAGTTTCCGAGGCCACGTGGGGATCGTGATCAAGCTCCTCGCGTGTGGCGCGGACGTGGGCCATGTCGACTACTCGGGGCGCACAGCGCTGACGTACATGCTTCGCGGCGGGCACGCGGTGCCGCCACCGCCGCATCTGCTCGAGATCACCGAGGCGCTGCTCGTCGCCGGTGTGGACGTAAACCAAGCAGACAGGTATCGCGAGACGGCGCTCGCGCGTGCCGCGTCGAAAGGTCTCACGAAACTAGTCAGTGTCTTGCTCGCGTGGGGCGCGCGTGACGATCCCGTCGATCCCACCGACAAAGCGGTGCTTCAGTTGGCTGCCTCCCGCGGCCACGCGGAGACCGTGGCGGAGCTGCTCGCTGCCGGCGTCGATGTGAACCACACCAGTCGCTTCGGCAACACGGCGCTGTTAGTCGCTTCTGTGCGTGGCCACGAGCCTACGGTTGAGTTGCTGCTCGCGGCCGGCGCGGACGTGGAGTGCGCGAACGGCCGTGGCGATACGTCTCTGGCCCTCGCGGCCGACTGTGGGCGCGCGGGCTGTGTGGAGCTGCTGTTGGCGAACAGCGCGAACTCGGGCACCAAGAATAGACGGGGAAAGTCGGCTCGGACGCGTGCTATTGCTCGCGGCAACGCCGAGATCCTCGCGCTGCTGGACGTTTTCTGAGCGCAACGGGTTCGGGTAGCCTAACTGCGACAACGTTGCTCGAGGGTTGGTTGCACCACGTATCCACACGTGGATGTCTGTCGTGCGGCTTTACAAACCTCGACGGGATCGCCTGCCTCGTCAATCACGAAAGAGGTACGGACACAATAATGCCCGGGAGTACGGATACGCATGCTCAACCAGTGTTTTGTTTGTTTTGTGTTGCGAGCCGTGCCAGACCAGATTGAGCAATGGAACTCATCGCCAGCGATGCCCAGTTGACAGCGAATCATAAACAATTATGTAACCCGGATGTACATGATCAAAACCATGGTCCTTTCGGCGTGTTGGCTGCAGTGGACACTATTCCACTTCGAGTGAAGAAGCTCGCACAGAATGGTCTTGTTTCGTCGAGACCATTTCAATCTCCACGACGGTGGGTGTTGGTTGGACCGCTGACACGCGGCCACGCCGAGCCTGAGAGACAAACAAAATCAAAACACATTGGGCGTTAGTATCGGAGCTTCAGAACGGGAATCGGTTGTGCGAGTTCGTACCCGTGGAGCGGCATTGTTGTCTAGGCTGCCGAATATCCGTCGCGGCTTTCGATTCGCGTACAAAAACACTTGTAGTTGCGGCGACTTGAGGATGTGCGCGTCGACTCGTGCACGTATATGGGCAATTTCACCAGCAGTCGCGTTGGATTCTCGCGTCGCAAAGTGGATGGCACGGTACAGACTGTCGCTGCCATCCGGAGCATCCGCGTATTCTCCAAGGACGTCGCCTCGAGGTCGCAAGTGCTGCACAACCGTTCCATCCACGACCCTGGAGTCCGAGATGTCCAAGTGCACGTGTCCGTTTGTGGCAGCCGGGTTGAGCACAACCAGCTGGCCCCGAGCATCTTCGTGGATCACAATGCACACGTTGTTCAGCTCGGCCAACGCCGTCGCGTGCGCGATCGTCGCGTTCCGGCCGTCCATTGCCGCGAACAGCTGCGAGTCCACTGCTTCCTGGATCTCTGTATCCTGGACGAACCGTTCTACGCTTTGCATGTGGCGTCCTGCGTCCGCCTCGTCGTGGGGTTCATAGTCATTCAACTGCTGAGCCTTGCGGTCCACGCGCCCTTGGGAGATCTTGTCGACGAGTTTGCCGATGCCGTAGCTCGAAATCTTGCGCGATGTTGCTGCTGAGCGTACCTCCAGCTTGTCCCGGATGAAGTCCGTGGCAACTTTCGTGAGTGCCTCTCGCATGAGACTGCGCTGTGGCTCCCAGGAGGTATCTTCTCCGGACGCTACCGCCTTGTCATAGGCTTGCTCGGCTTCGTAGGCCTGTCCCGCGCTGGTTACTGCACTCAACAGATTCAGATTGGCTTTCAGTACCTTGACATGAGACTCGGAGGTCGTGAGCACGCGTGTACATTCCAAATGTCTCGCCGAACCCGCTTCATGGATCTTTACACCGAGTTGGCTCAGCACGTCTAGCTGTTTATCTGTGAGACTGAGGGTGTTCTTGATCTCGATGCAGCGAATATGCTCGAGTTCGCACGCACACACCTTGTCGACGCCACCAAGCCACGCGTCGACAAAAGTGACAACCTTGGCAATGACATCAACCCACTTGGCCCCTTCGACCAGTACCTTGACGGCTGTCGCGAGTAGCGCGTGCCGCTTTGACCCCGTCTTCTCGCTGTGGTCCTTGAGCTGATCGGCGATCGTGTCGGTGAGCGCATCGCCAAATGTACTCAGGAGTGTCTGCACCTTGGACTCGGGTGCCAGCACCTTGGCGGCGCTGGATGCGACGAGTGCTCGATAGGCGGTCGGGCCGCGCAACCGGCAGAACTTGGCCAGGACCGCGTCGTGGCGCTCCGTCCACGCGTTTACAGAGACCTTGACCTTGTCGTGAATGCTCTGCAAATGGACACACACGTAAGAACAACTTGTCCGCCCCCCCACAGGAGTGTGCTGTCGTACCTCGTGGAGCGCATCGAACGCGGCCTTGATCGAGGCGTCGACGCCCACGTTCACGGTATGGATAACCACTTGCTTGACGAGCTCGCGACCAATCTTGCGGCCACACTGCGCCAGGCCGTCGCTGAGCAGTGTGCGAGCCGGCGTACTTGCAACACGGACGATGCCGTTCATCGCAACCCGAGCGCGCTCGACCACCGCTCGAGCACCGCGCGAGGCCGACTGGAGCATGCGCTGCCAGCCGTTGCGCGCGAGCGTCAGACCATTGTTTGCGAGCGCTTTGCCCGCCTTCCAGAGCGATTTGCCGACCTTGCACACACCTGCGCACACAGCCGCCATAGCCAGACTCACCAACTTGTTTTCAAAATACTCGCTCCACGAGAACGACCCGTCTCCCTTCACGACCGCGATGATCGACGCGACGAAGTCTGAGACGCCCTCGGCGACAATGCTGGCACCGTACACGCCCGCCGAGACTAGCATGAGCACGGCACCGCCAATGACCTGGGTGATACCCAATAACAAGCATCCGAACGCGTTCCTACAAGAACGGCGCGTAAATCTACCGCCGTAGGAAGTGGTTTCAAGCCCATTCCAAGGCAACGTACCAGTCAAAAGTCCACGCGCGCTCTTCCGTGAGTCGGGGCATGCCGACGTGGCCTTCAGTGTGGCACATTTCTTTGTACGTCGCGAGTACGACCGCATCCGTGTCGTCAGGCAGGTGGTCGAATGATAGGGTTAGGTAATAACGGTCACTGTCAGCGTCTTTGTGCTTCTTGAACGCCTCCTCGAGCGCCGTAAGCGCCTCTTGGGTGGATGAGTCCATGATCATGAGGATGTCGACGACACATGCGAGCTGTGCAACGACCGCACTCGTCTTGTTGCAGCTAACGAGGGCTGTAACAGACATGTAGTACTCGATTTCGTGGGCGACCGCGTCACGGGCCGCCTTCAGCGCCGACTTGACCGCTTCGTAGTCGGCCTGGAGCCGCGCGTTGCGTTTTTTCGACGCGAGCATGGCCTGGAGCCGCAGAAAATAGGCTGGAGGACCGGCCATAAATGCGTCGCTGTCGATTGCGCGCGTCACGACACGGTCCACATCTTCCCAACTATACCCTCGGGTATTGGACGCAGCGTTCTGCGCGATCTCCTTGGCGAAAACAACCATCGCGCGCGGGTTCGTGATCACATCGTCCTGGCTGGTTAGGTCCTGCTTGAGTTGCTCCTCCCACTCGCTGTACCGATCCAGCATGCGCACGACCGGCGGCTGCCGTCCATGGACCGCTGAGGGCGTGGATTTGTACTCGTCAGCGATTTCGAATTTCAGTTCTTCCATGAAGATACCAAACCGATTTCGCACAGCCTCACAGAGGTGCCAGCGCAGCAAAGGTCGCGCAGTGCGCTGGATCGAGTTAACGGCTTCCGTGTAGGTTCCAATAAACCGCTGGAAAAGCTGGTCGCAGCCTTCATTCAGTGGCATATTGGATTTGAGCTGTTCTGCGAGGCTCTCATGGTACTGGGCCGCCGAGTCCGCTTCGAACTCGACCCAGCGAGACGCAAAATCTGTCGACGCCGCGAGCAAAAAGCGGTGGTGGGTCACGAGCACACCACTGCCGGGCACCCCAGCGCGCGCCGAGCGTCCAAAGATCTGGTCGCGTTGCCGACGGCTCGCCGTTTGGAAGAGCAGGACCGTGTGCAGACCGCCGTTACGCTCGGCAGCCTCAGTCAGCTTGTAGTCGGTCCCACGGCCGCCGTAGGTGGTGCTCACGACGATATCACCAGGACCGAGGCGGTCGCTTGCCACTGAAAAGGTCTGGAGTGCCGGGTCGTTGATGATGAAGAGCTTGACGTTGAGCGCGACACCGTCGGCCCTGGACGTCAACGCGTTGGCGAGCCCTACAGCTGATACTTTGTCTTGACACACGAGCAGAACGGGGCGATCGGCGTTGCGACACCACTGGATCTCGCTCATACAATACTCGAGCGCGAGCGCCGGCGTGTTGAGCACGAGAGGCGGGAACTCGACGAACGGCCGCAGTTTCGAGCGCGGCAAGAAAACAAACCGCACGCGGTCTTGCGTGAATGGCTTGGTGTCTATATCCTCCGAGCGCACGAGGGCTCGAATCATTGCGGCTTGGTCCAACTCGTCCCCGAGGGTGCCCGTGAGCCCGACGACGCTTGTGTACTTGCGTGCAAACGCGCCGTTCGAGATGAAAATCGAGTTGAGCGACTCGGTCGTGAGTGCGCTTTCGTGCTTGAGCTGCAAAAACTGGTGCAGACCATCGCCATAGACGCTGTTGGCCTGGTACTCGCCCGATGTGCGGTTGTCGATGACCACAATCTGGCCCTTGCGCAGATCATACTCGCGCCCGCGCTTCAGATGCGCGTGGGCAGTCCAGCACTGGTCCATGTACACCGCTAGTTTCTTGTCGCACAGCGAGATAAACCCCTTGGGAAGGACCTGGGGATTCGCCTTGGTCGGGGTGGAACACACTGCACCGTCCGGTGGAGACTTCGGCGCTTCGTCAGTCGTGACAGGCTGCGCTGACGTCGCCTCTGGCATCTTGTCTGTGTCTCGTGCAGCTACAGGCAGACCAACGAGTGCACGCAAGTCGTCATCTGGGCGATCAGCTGGAGTCATGCTTCCCCCACTTTCGACCATGCCGCGCACGCGGCGGTCGATGGCGCCATAAAGAAAGAACAACTTGTCCATACCCGCGACGGGAATCGAAAGCATGGTCATGTTCGCGACATTGTCCACGAGCATCGCGTCGACCTCGTCGGCCAATAGCACATCGAACGCGCGCTCGCCCCGGCCGTCGTGTTGCTGTGGAAACATGACCTCGCGCAGGTAATCGCCCGCGAGCGACGCCATCGTGCTGTACACGACCTGGCGCTTGTAGCTTTCCGTGACCGATACGTCGCAGTCTTCGCCTCGAGACGCCACTACTCAGCACAACAGGCCCACCAACCCCCGAAGTTAATACCGCGCACATCATTACGAAAAAAGGCCTCGACGTACCTCCACACGTGATCCCAAGCGCGGCAAACAGCGGCGCAGCGTCCTTAGCGCCGTCGCGGGCGAGCTGCTCGTTGCTCGTCGCGATGTCGACGCACTTTCCCTGGCGAGCAAAGAACGCGGCGAGCACAGCGAACGTGACCGACTTGCCTTCTCCCGTCTCCATCTGCAGCACGGTCGCGAGCGCTGGCGAGTGTCGCTCGGCCTCCGTCTCCGAGACCGCCAGCCCGAACCCGATCGTTCCGCAGATCACCGCCACGAGCTGCACGGGAACCAACCAATAACCCTTGACGGTGTACACTGCACGGTCTAGCGCGATCAACTCTCGGACGTAAGCCTGTTCGCATGGTATGCCCGTTTCAAGTCGCGCGTTTAGGACCATCTGGCCCACTTCATTCACTTTGGCCAGCGTCGCTGTATCGAGTTTCCCAGCGCTACTGCAACGCGAGAGATGTGCCACGACATCGGTGAGGGTCAGATTCTCGACCGATCGCTCAGGACGCGAGGCCTCGAGGGGCCCACGAACTGGGTTGACGGCTTGTAGAGCGCGGCGAAAGTCTTCTGAGCCGCGACACGGAAGCTGGAAAAACTGCCTCAACGTCGCCAGCATGGCGCTGATCGCGGCGTCTGTTTTGGCCACGTCGGCGTCGGTGCCCAAGCACGAGTGCAGGTCCCGCGCCCACTCGGCGACGACCCGCGTGCCCCAGGCCGCGTCGAGTTTGTGCGCGAGCTCGAGTTGCTCGATGTAGTAGAGACACACGCCGAGTTTGACCCGCAAGGGGTGCAGGGCATCTTCGTCTTCGTCTTGCGCTGGCAAAATGACGGCACGGAGCACCGAGTTCGTGCCACAGAAAGACAACAGCATAGACCGTCGTGCTGCCTGGAGGCTGAGCCGCGGAAGCTCACGGAGACTCGCGGGCATCGATGACGCGGTCATGAAGTTGAGCATCTCGGCTAGCTTGTCGAGCGAATAGAGACCAAGCGTGGCCACAACGTCGTCCTCCTGCTCTCCTTTTGAATCCTCTCCGTCGATACGCATAGTGCCATTGGGCTCGGCCAACGCCTTTTGGACAAGGGTCTCCAGAACATTCAGCAGCCGGGTCTGCGCTACGGTCGTCGGCGCCGCGGTTTGAAGCGCGAGCCAAAAGCTCTGGGTCGTCGCGTCACCAAACCAAGGGAACGCGTCGGTGATCTTGTACACGACCAGCATCCACTTGGTGTAAAAGAGCCACAAGGGCGCCGGCAAGCGCTCGCTCAAGTGGGTCACGGCTGTCGCGTCTGCACGTGCCAGTTCAGCCAGTGCGACGACCAGTGAGACCACGTACTCCAGTTGCGCCTCGACGTCTGCTGCTGTCGCACCCACCGCCACCCGTAGATCAGACAGCCGCCCTACGAACTCCTCAAAGACTTCGCGTGGCACGGCGGCCGCGACTGCGCGAAAGACCCGATCCATTGCGCCACGCGCGAGCCCCGCGATCGCGTCAAAGTCCACTGGTTCCTCGCCTCCGCCTGGGGATCCAGACTCGTGTTTGCAGTCTTGGTTGGTGTTTGCCTCGATCGGCCGCAGCGACTGAAGCACGCCAGTGATCTTTGCCCTGGCATCGACAAAGGCTTTCTCATAGGCTAGCCGCTCCTGCTCCTCTCCTGCCTCTTGTCCTGGTGACGTGTAGAAGACTTGACCCTCATCCGTCGCTTCACCATCGGCTGCATCTGTCTCCGCGGTGACCACTTCTTCTGGCACTAATGTCGCCACGAACTCCTCATGGGCGCTTTTCAGTTCGTCAAGAAAGTCACCGCCCTCGCTCTCCTTGTCGCGCGCCGCATCGGCATCGAGGGCCGCACGTAACCCCTCGGGCAGCTCCCAGTCGGCGTCGTCTTGGTTGTCGTTTGCCGTCATCACTCAGTCGGTTGCGCTCGTGTTCCCGTCACCGTGACAGACTCGAAATGAGCGTAGCATTGTCTGGGAAAGCGTTGACGTCTTTGCGAAGTGCCACTCGTGAGGCCTGTACACCAAGAAGACACGATCCATTCGTTCGACGTCCCTTGGCGTCTTTGGTTTCAACTTGAAATGCCCCTCCATCGGTATTATTCCCAAGAATCTGGAGGAAGCAAGTGATCGTTCGAATTGGAAACTGCCCAAATTAGCTCTATTTCTTGCATAAAAAGGAACAAATAAGGCGGTTTCGAATAAGCCTGTTGCTGGGAATCCAATGGAAATGGAACAAATGAATTTCTGTAGTGCGATATTTTTTCGATCTGATCAAACTCGCTTATATCATCGATTGCATGAGATAATCAAGTAACAATTAGCAACATCATACACTGTTCCTTCGAAACCTGGATTTCAGATGATGATTTCGTATTATTGACTTGCATGGGTGCCTCAACGACAGCCATTTTCGTTAGTTTTTCACTGCAAAGTAGTTGTTTCGTTCACAACGGTATGCGTGTATCCCTGACCCGTATCCGATACGCCAGTAACCGATGCAGTTGCCAGTCGAGCGTTTTGGTGCCACTTTCTTTGTCGCCATCACTCTTGTGGACCCAACGGAACATGCACAGGGAAAGGAAGCGCCTTTTATTATACTCTTCTCACTGCGCGTCGTTGGTGGGGGAAAACAAACACATTGATGGAGAGACCTCGCCAGCCATTGGTTGCGACTCGTACAGCTAGCAAGCGTTGCGTGGGGAGTTGAAAACGTTCGCGACTTGTTCCCTTCGCGGCAAAAAAAAAGGAAGTGAGATCGTGGGGGCGGTGAGTGCGTCCTCTTGTTTTCATCTTATGCCAACGGCCCCTCCGTTTCAAGAAAAAAAGAAATGTTTCGGCTCGCTTTCCCCACAAAGTCCATGTGGGTGCAACTTGCACGTCACGACGGCAAAATCACAGAACACAGTGGTGGTGGTGGAAGTGGAGTCTATTGAGCGCAATAAATGTGCTCTAGTAGCTACACTATCTATATCTTATCACATGTACGTATCAACGTGGCTGGTCGCATGAGCGGCCAGCCATGGACGAAGATCATTGCCGAGGAGGG
>JAADVT010000297.1:0-33627 GCA_023335895.1 Pythium rishiriense
CCCCCCCCCCCCCCCCCCCCCCCCCCCCCCCCCCCCCCCCCCCCCCCCCCCCCCCCCCCCCCCCCCCCCCCCCCCCCCGCCCCCCCCAAAAGTTACGACGATGTTTGCCTTTTTTGCACAGGACTGCCATCTTCCACCTTCCTCCTGCCTTGACTCTGTTCCTTAGCCCTATCGCGAAAATGTCATTTCGTTACGACTGTATCATGGATTCCAATTCCAGGAATGGAAAACTGAAGTCTCTGCTGGAGAAATGTATCCAAACTCACCCTCAGCAAATGTATCCAAACTCACCCTCAGCAATCCGCCGAGCTCACCTTGGCTGGTCGGCGGATGGCTGAGGATAAGTTTAGACGCATTTCTCCAGCAGAGAACTTGAGGTGGCCCACGATGGTACTTAATGTGAACTTGCTCTGCAAAAATACATTCTGATCTTGTCGGCCATGGCGACCTTGTCGGATGGCTCGACCTTTCGAGATGGCAATATCAGGACTACCAAGAGCCGTACCCGTACGCACAAGCTGTATCTAGTCCGCGCCGACGGCGATCATCACGGTTATTTGGGCATTCGGACCAGATTGTGGGGGCGCTTCGCCAGGACGACGCCGTCCACCAACCCCATCATAACTCAAGTCGCCCGGTGGCCGTTTATCTCCCTTTCACAACCCAAAGTTCAGGCATCAAGAACACGCTGAGGTCGTTATTATCATGGCCTCTGTCTATCCAACCTCCACGTATGGAGGGCAGCAGCCCCCTGAAGCGTATCCCAGTACGATGCCGCCAGTCCAAGGGTCCTACCAGCCACAAGGTAACTACCCACCACCAGGAAGCACACAACCGCAACAAGCCTTCGCAGCCCACCCCATGCAACAATCGCAAGAACCTCAAGACCCCGAGAATCGCATTGAAACCGGTCGATGGGCTGCCGGACTGTGTGGCTGCTGCAACAACTGCATCCCCAACCTGTGCATGTCGTGGTGCTGCCCGTGCGTCGCGCTCGCGCAAGTGTACGCGCGCGTAGGAATGGGGAAGTACGCGTATGTTCTCCTCCGTCTGTTCGCTCTGGTGCTCGCCGGGCTCATCATCAACTTCGTCATGCCCAAGACCGAGGCCAGCGGACACTGGGACGAAAACGGCAACTATGTGTACGACCCACCCAAAGTCACTGTGTGGTCCGTGCTCGGATCGCTCGGGTACCTCGTCATCCAGCTCTCGTTCATGTTCCACGTGCTCTACGCGCGGATGCGCGTCCGCCAGCGCTTCCAGATCCCGGGCAGTGAGTGTTGTGACTGCATGATCGCTTGCTGCTGCTCGTGCTGTGCGATCGCTCAGATGGCGACGCACGTGAAGAGCTACACGCCCGGGAGCTGCAGCTTTGGTGGCCCAGACGTGCTGCCGGCGTTCAAGTAGACGGATGGGCTGCTCACTGCACTGCTTCTTTTTTATTGAACGAGGGTTTCGTCAGCCCAAGTCATAACTCCGGCGAACGCTTCGTTTCGTAAGATTCGAAGGGCGGGGATTAATCAATAAACTGATGATACCAAAAAAGTAAAATTAGGTTGTGGGGACGGACCGAACCTGTCGAGTTTGGCATGTTCAAAGAACGACATCAACATGTTGCTCGAGTTCATCGTCGCCGCTGCACCGGAGGTACTTTTACCTTCAGTCTCCGGGGATCACCGCTTTTGAATATTCGGTTTTCCTCAGACAAAATAAGTGCAGGACGGCACTGATTGAGTGATATCCAGGGATTTTCATCGCGCGAACCGTAAACCATTGTTCTCAGCTCTCGACGAAAGCCGGGAGCACGTCGGGCCGCTGGAACGAGCAAGTTCCAGGCGTGTAGCTCTGGAGGTGGGTCGCTGCCTGGGCGATCGCACAGGGCGTACAGCACCATGCGGCGGCGCAGTCGCCATAGCCGAGGCCGTGGATGTTGAACGTGCGGCGGATAGTGCGGCGAATCACGACGACCGCAAGCGCGTTGCCTCCCCACAGCACGACCACGGGCAACACGAGCCCGCTGAGGTGCCGTTCCTTCGACGGTGGTCTAGAGAGATCGTCGACGTGGACCGACGCCATCGGGATAATGAACACAAACGCTGCTGCGACCATCGCGAGCCACGCCCAGGCCATCACGAGCAGCATGCCCCAGTACCGGGGCATGCCCATGCGCGCGAAGATTTGCGCGAGCGCGACGCACGGGCAGAGAAAGGAGAGGCAGCAGTTGGGCACACAGTGGTCGCCGCATCGGAAGAGCCCTGTGGCCCATTCGTTCACCGGCTTGATGGTCGGCGGCTGGAGCATGGGGAAGTCCCAGTTGATTGGTCGCACAGGCTCGGCGTGTGGCACCTCGTCGTTGAGTGCGTAGACAGTGAGTACCGTCGCTGGTGCCGTCGCTGATGGTGACCGCTCAGAGAGTCGGCCGGAGCTGCACATTGAAGCTGGGAGCTATCGCCGCTATGGTGAGCCTTGCAAATACCTTGGGAGCTAGTTCCCCCGTTCGGGCGCGTCCGAATGGAGAATGAGGAGTTGGTCTTGCTGCCCACGAAGGGTAAGTTTCCGAGTCGAGCTGACAATCGAGCAGTCGTGGACGGCGCGAGAACGGACCCCATCCTGAGAGAAGCGGTCTTCAATTCTTGAAAAATTTGCGGTCGTGTGAGTCACAGTCGAGTGATCCGTTGATGCTGGCACTACTCCACGAAGAGCGGCCATGAGAAGCAATCGGTGTGCTTGCTGTGGGCGCTGTCGTTGACTAGCGTAAACAAACAGCGATGCACACGGTTGATCCGCCCGCTTAGGAAAGCCTGGGACCCATCGACTCGATCAAGCCAAAGCCGCACTGGCATCCAGGCGGAAAATTTTCCGCCCAGGATGGGCAGATTGCCCTGGTCCGCATGGCGCGTCACACGGTGTCCGGTAGGTGGCTCCTCGTGTCGTGCCGCTCCACGCAGTCATTCGGCTGTGATCTAAGATACTGTCGGCTCAGACCGAAGCATCCCTCGCTTTGTTTGACAGCTTCTGTGAGCAGACACGGCTCAAAAGAAACGGATGCGGGAGTACTTGGGTGATCTTTTCGATTGAACGGGAAAAGACTAGCCCCTCAAATGGACAGTTTCGACTCGGGGATCAGCCACATCTTCCACCTGACTGCGCTTCAATAGTCCAGGAAAGGCGGCAGCGTGTCGGGGCGCCTGAAGGAGCACGATCGCGGTGTGTAGCTCTGCGCGTGGGTCGCGACCTGTGCGAGCGAGCACGGCGGGCACAGACACGACAGCAGTAGGTCCTCGCAGGGGAACTCCTCCTCGATCTTGAACGTGAGCCGCACGCTCCGCCGCGCCGAGTACACGCCCAGCGTGGTCCAAAACCACGCGTAGGCCACCGCAGCGGCCAGCAGGTTGAGGTGCCGCGTGGGCTCGGGCTCGTCTTCCATGCGGATGCGCAACACCGTTAACGTGACGAACATGGCGCCGGAGAGCCACACGATCGTGGTGAAGACGACCATCGCGCCAAACCTCTCGGCGCAGCCGACGCGCACCGACACTTGGGCAATCGCCACGCATGGGCACAGCGAGACCATGCAGCAGTTGGGCACGATGCTGTCCGCGCAGCAGTCGAACAGGCCCGTGCGCCACGCGCCCATACGGTCTGTGGTCTGCTCGGCGTACCCGGGTAGATCCCGGTAGCTCTCGAGGTCGAAGATCGGCACGGCCGTCGCACTCGGTGGCGCCGTGTACGCCGACGACGGCGCTGGCACGGACATGGCGGAGAAATGGGAATGCGGGAAGTTAGTGAGACCGTGCCGGTTTATGGTGGGTGCGCTGAACCTAAGAAAGGGGATGGGCTCATGTGCCAGGGGGGGATGTGCGTCACCACCCATACCCATGAATCTTGGGCATCACGCTGGACATCCCCGAGACATGCGGCCATCGTGGACTGCGACGTGTGAGCACAAAGACAATGAAAGGAAGCATTTGTTGGTTGCGCTGGCGTGGTTATTGGAACGGCGGCAGCATGTCGGGCGGATCGAACGAGCAGTTGCCGGGCGTGTAGCTCCGGACGTGGGTCGCGATCTGCGCGAGCGCGCACGGCATGCAGCAGACGCCCACGGCGCAGTCCTCGCAGGGCGACGCGGGGATCTTGTAGCGCGTGCGGACACGCTGGCGCAGGTTGGCGACGACGAGCCCGAGCATTAAAAGCGGCATGACCAGTGGCAGGTTCACGACCGGCGGGAGCACGACGTCGCTCACGCCCATGGAGCGAAGCATGATCTCGGGCATGAGACGCGCGATGATGGGGAGTAGCCACAGACACGCAAACTGCGTGAGCACGGCGCCGTACCGCGCCGGGGAGCCGAGCCGCGTAAAGATTTGGGCAAGTGAGACACACGGGCACACAAACGCCATGAGTCCGTTCGGGATGCAGTCTGTGCAGCAACGGCAGAGGCCCGCATCCCATTGACCCATCGTGATGCGGTTGCGCGGGTCGTTGTCTTGCGGCTGCTGCGGGAAGCCCATCATGCGAGCAATCCCAGCGACGGCGTCGGGCGGCATGCCCGCAGCAAACGCTGCGAAGGCTGCGCGGGCCGCGAGCTGTGGCGGGACCTGGCCGACGGGCATCGCGTACCCATACGGCACACCGTACGCCATCCCTGGATCGGGTGCAACGGAGCTCGATGGGTATCCTGCGCCTGCGTACGGCGCGTATCCAGGTGGAGCATATCCCGGTAGCGGATACCCTTGTTGCGCCTGCACTGGAAGAGATGTGTAGCCTGGGAATGGGTATCCGGGCGGAGTCTGCCCAGCATACCCTGGAGGTGGATATCCTGGTGGTGCCTGGCCTGGAGGAGGAGCGTACCCTGGAGGCACACTGTAGCCAGTCACGTCGCTGTGTGGTGGTTGGTTTGCGTACGTCGCCTGGCCCGGGTACTGCATGACGTAACCCGGGGGCATATCCGCTCGCGGGTCTTGGTAACTCGCATCGGCTGGGTTCATGAGGGCTCCACGCGCTTCGACGCCTGAAAAGGCGAATGGGCTCGAGATGCGCGCTTGTATCCTCCGGCGGCTTGCTGAGTACATATAGTGGTCGAATTCTCTGACGAGTTCCATGGCCACGACCCCAACTGAGCTCCTCGTCCTCCGGGTTCTGAGGAGGGCATGAACGAATGATGGTCAACTTCAACTTCCTCTGTTGTGTGATTCCCATGATTCTCATCGTAGAGGAAAGGTTGTATTCGTACTTTGTGTGATATATCACTGTACATCGGTTTAGCTCAATTTGGCGGGAAAGTACTGCAAAAGACCTCCCCAACAGTCGGGATCAACTGTGGTTCGTCGGCGAAGATAGCGCGTCGCGGAACCGCCGTGCGTCGCGTCGTGGCGCGCGTGGCCACCTGAGCGATCCATCTGGGTGTCCTCGCGGTCCAAACATGTATCCACGTCGGTGCGACCATGGTCCTCCTGGTCGGTGGGCTTGCGTCGTCGTCGGGCTCGCGTCGTGGTGGTGGCTCGCCGCCGCCGCGACGCCACCAGCGGCCAATGTCGCAGACGCGTGGTATGCGTCGACGCGCTGCAATGAGCTGTCGACCTCACAGACCTGTCAGAATTACGAGCGTTGTAAGGCCACGCATCGATGTCCGCGCGGCGATGAAGGTGAGTGATGGACTTCTTGTCTGTGGTGGGAGAACATCCATATGTCGGAGAGCTCACCAAACCGTTGGGGGTGCTGCATTGTCGCCTCTAGATTACTCGATCCGACAGGTGGTTCACGAAAGCTTTACGAGACAATTTGGCGGCGGGAACCGGTCGTCCGTGCCGCTCGTGAACGACTTTGAAGACTGGAAGTCGGGCACGTTCGGGTGGAAAATGAAGGCGCTAGGATCGTTCACGAAGACATCGCTCGGGTGGGACACGTTCGACTTTACGGTGATCGGCTCACTCGAGTTAAAAGACGGGTATCTCGTCTTTGACACCGATAAGGCGGTGGTCTGGGGTGATGTGACCTTGCAGGGCAAGGTTGTCGAAACTCAAAGTGGCACCACGAAAGTCGCCGTGTTCAACTTCATGACGGTTTACCTCGGCAAAGACGTGCGCGTGCGCTTTATCGGCTCGAACGCGGTGAGCATTATGAGCAGGAGCAGCATGATCATTGATACGACTTTGCAAGCACGCCCAGGCACACTCGGTGGGTTCCCTGGTGGCGGCTTTGTTGGTGTCGGCACGCAGAACAACAACCAGAACGGTCCCGGTAGTACGAGCGTCCGTGTATATGTGAAAACACTATCCACCTTCGGCACGCACATCCCCGAAATTCAAGAAATCGAGACGTCGGCAGCTCTGGGGCAGAAGATCCAGGGCTCATTTGTGGTGATGTTCGGCGATGATAACCGTCAATCTCAAAAAATCCCGTACGATGCAACTGCTTACGACGTCCAGAAGTACCTCGAGACCGCCTTCCCCGACATCGGTGAGCTGTCGGTTGAGCGTGATGACACCAAACAACAAGTGCCAGAGATCAGCAGGTTGTGGCGGATCACGTTCATGACTGCAGTCGGAAATGTAGCCCAACTTCGAGTGCGAAGTCTTCTCACAGGCCTGGACTCCAGAGTGGTCGTTCGGACGGTGCGTGACGGTAATCAGCTTTCTGGGTCTTTCCATCTGGGGCTCTTCGGAAACAGAACCGGAGATATTCAACACAACGTGTCGGCGGAAGAACTACGTCTTCATTTATTGACAAACTTTCCGTTGCTTATCGATGCTCGCGTTTCTCGGACGGATTCAGCCTTCCAATGTCTCCAAGGGTCAACGCTCCCGGATCAATCAGCGACAGGCTCGATTCAGAGTGGAGCGTCTGACGAACTCTTCCAACCTTCCCAATGGCTTGTTCCTAACCAACGACTTGTGGCGGAGGCACTCGACAGCACAAAAAACTACCCCGACAAAACCTGCTCTGGAGGGAGAGGAGCGGCTGGAGGCTTTGTGTGGAAGATTCAACTCTGGACTACCAAAGGAAATCGTGTCGCTACGAGCCCATCTTCACCTCGCTATCTCCTGCAAGACCCCTGTGATGTACTTACAGTCGACACGTCCAATCTTAGCGGAACTGGAGCCTCCGGAGAAGTCGTAGATTCGCAGTGCTTCTCTCTTTCCTTTGGTGGAGCAGGGGCTTCTCACGCGAGCAAAGGAGGGGAAGGATACGCTTCACGCTACAGGACACTTGACGACTTTGCACCCTCTTACTTATCGGATGGCGTGCCCGATCTGCTTGGCGGAAGTGGGGGAGCTGGCGGAGGAGAAGAACCGATCGATGTCTTCCCAGTCGTTCAACCAACTCTCGGCGGTGCAGGAGGCGGTGCGATTCATCTTCGAGCGGTGAACGACGTGGTCATTGGAACGAATGGCAAAATCATAGTCAACGGTGGTAACGGTGCGATGGGCTACACGGCCGGAGGTGGCGGTTCCGGTGGGTCGATTCTCATAGAAAGCGGCGCAACAATATCTCATCACGGGACGCTGGAGGCTACAGGTGGACACGGTGGTCCAGTTTCCGCCGCATCGCCAGGCATTCGCTCCATGCCTGGCGGAGGTGGAAGCGGCGGCAGAGTCGCCGTCTACGCACAAGCGTTTTCAACGTGGAAAGCTGGTTTGGTGATCGCGAGTGGAGGAGCGTCCCAAGATGTAGCCCGATCCGGCGGACGAGGGTCAACATATATCCAGGTTGCGACGAGTCTCGGCTACCGCATCGACCCAAGTATTGGGGCTGCTGGTACAGCTAAATCCCTTCTTGTAGCCGGAGGTGAAGACTATGCGACGGGTAGTCAAGGTGTGCTTGGCGAGCAGAACCATCAGCTCGTACGGAATGGACCGATGTTCGCGTTCATGCAGCCCTCCCAGCCCGAACGCGTAACTTTCTACGTTATGTACGATCAATTGGCCGATGGAAGTTCGTTAGTGAATCGAGGGGCCCTCTTCGGTATTCACGGTGTTGCAGCATCGCAGTCCAGCGCTGACAACAAGAATGAGTTCATGATCGCAATCGGCATCGTCGGCGGTGCGTTTACTCATGAAGCAAACGCGTTCAATATGCCCCGCCGAGTGTTCCAACGCAAAATTCAACAACATCGATGGTACAAAGTCGACATTTTCCTTAACTGGTATTGGCGTCTGTACAGCATTGAACTCAACGACGTCCTGAAAGTGAAGAATGCATCATTTGCAGGGACCGGTGTTTCCGCGGTTAGTTTGAACAACTACCATTCAATGTCGACATGGTGGGACGAGATCTACGTCGGCGAGAATTACATTAAGGATTTCAAGTGTCCGTCTTTTCGTCCAGCGGCAACGGACACGAGCGGGAACAGAAATGGTTTTGTGGTCGTTCAAAAGCGGGGTCTCCGAAAGCTCTGGGCTGCAACAACAAAGGGTCCACCCACAACGTACCATCCGATGGTCAAGCACGAAAGTCATTTATCGCAGCGCGAAGTATACAAACATGATAACGGCGGCTTAATACCATTTGATGGTGCCCCGCACCGCGAGTATTTCAATGACGTCCGAGAAATTGAAACAGAAGTCCCCGACGGTACCGGTGAAGACAACGTGGGCCCTGATGAAGAGATTGTTCCGCTCGCCGAGATGCTCACGCTTCAAGATATACCACAGGACAGCACGATCGTGTCTCCATTAGAGACTAGCCTGGACTATGACGAGCTCGCAGCTGAGGACACATCTGGAAGGGTCCAAGCACACGGGCCGACGATGTACTGGTATTCGGAAATTTATAATGCATCGACTGGCTTTGGTGCAGTGGGTGCTTGCTCAACGCTCGACTTCGTGGAGTGGAGAAATGAGGGCATCATGTTTCATTTTGTGAACTTGACGGACCCTTTCGGTAATCGTAACGCGAGCGCATCACCATCAAGTCTACTTGCTGATCGTCCCAAAGTTCTGTTCAACAAGAAAACCCAGCAATTCGTCATGTGGATGCACGTCGACAACATCACCAACACTATGGGACTCACTGGTGTCGCGACAAGTCCATTTCCGAACGGACCGTTCAAGTTCACGCGTAGCTTCTATCCTGACGCCTCGCTCGAATCCCCCGGAGGCATGAGTATCAACGAAACTCACGACCAGACCATAGCAATTATCGAAGAAGCTGATCCGTCAAAAGACGACCGTGCGTTCCTCATTCGCACATTCTTCAAGACTGTCGAGTACTGGTTACCTCGCCCTGTGATGGATCCCCTTTGGCAAAGCGTGCAAACAAGTGAAGGGAAGACAGACTTCGGTCTAAGCTACCATCGAGCTTTCTACCACGAGGGCTACGACAATCCAAACGATATCTACTTGCAGCGTTGGCGTATGGAAGACCTACCTTGGCAAGTTACGTGTTGCGAGCCCACCAACCCGAGTAATTGCACCTCTTTCACAGAAATACCCGATGACCCCGCGAAGATATGCCCCGATGGTATGGAGAAAACAGATATCGTCGGCCAATCGCAAATGAAGGCCGGTAGCCACGTCAAGTCTCGCTATAAGGATCCCCTTGATGATGCAAACAGCTTCTTCATGCCCAACTCGGTGCCATCTCACTCAAGATGGGGTTTTCAGGTGTACAACGTGAAGACATGGCGCGGCAATTATTTCGATGCACTCAGCACGAACATTACTGAGTTTCTGTTCCACCGCTTTGCAGGTGAACGCCGCCGGCTCGAGATCGCTGCTGACCCCAGCATTCAGTTCCAGTACCCAAACGAAGAGGCGTCCATCCAGACCATCAAGACAAGCGACAGGGAGATTATGGACATGCTCCTTGGTACGCTCGGTGTCCCAATCAGTGCAGCATTCTCTGCGAAGTACTCGTCCTATGATCTTGCTGAATTGGATCTCAACGGCGATGGCAAGATCACGGCCTACGAGATATCGACGCTCAAGAGCGCAGCGTCTGCCGAAAAGTTGAGTTCACAACTGATCACGTCGCTGGCATCGGATTTTGAAACGATGAAATGGGAGCAAGAAAGTCTGCTCGATCCAAACGGGGATGGTGACATCACCTTTGAAGAGTTTCAGCAATGGATTGGTCTGGACCCAAACTTGATGTTTGATCTGTTCGACTTGGACAAGAGCGGATACCTCGATGAGAATGAACTCGCTCGATTACTTTGGTACCGTCAACTTCCTCGACTCGACTCAGCGATGATCCTACTGGATCCAGCCTTTGATGGGCGCGTGTACTACCGTCGCTTCCGCGATCAGCTCTTGGGCTCACCCGAGTACGTGTTTGACGCGTACGACTTCGACGAATCAGGTACGCTCACTCAGGATGAGATTGATCTCATGGTGAAGGACCTCGGCGCGTTCGCGAAACGTGACACCATTGAGGCACTTAAAACCACAACGACACAGAGCATCAAGAAAGCGGACTACGTTGTGTGGTTGTCAGCCACGACAAGCTTGGTCGAAGACGCGCGAAATGAGCTAAAAATCGACAATGCCGTCCACGCCACACGACCAGATAGTCTAACGGGGCCACTTCATGTCGTAGAACGGAGGCGAGCAAAGTACGTCGCGATCAGCCAGCTCTCCAGCGATTTTCTGTCGACGAGAGGCCTTCTGAAAGAAGTTGAGGGCGACTTTGAAGGCCGGGAGGCGCTTATCAACTACTTTGCATTCGCCGAGGATCTGTTCGGGCTTCGAGACGAAGACATTCAAGTGTCAGTCCCAGAGAGTGAGCGCTCGGGAATCCAGCCGTACCGGCTGTTCCTTTCGTCGGCCATGCTAGGTGATCGCGCCTCGTACTGGAATGGGCGCCACTGGGAAGGCCGCCCATCGGCTCCGAGTTTGTTCACGTATGGTGCGCAGTGTTTGCAATACGCTGGTAGCGACGTCACCGATAGCGGTTGCCTGCCTTGCCTCACCCGGTCCCCATTCGTCACCCCCACGTACGAGCACTATCAGTCGCGAGCACGATCTGACCTGCACTGCCAGTCGTACAAGGAGCTTGACGCGTACATCAAGAACTTCGACCAGCAAGTCTCCATCCAGCTGCACTACCAGCAGCAGTCTGCTTTTGGGCCGCAGGGTCTGCAGCCACACATGTCACCGTGCTTCAACCAGACCCAGTTTTTCCCTTGCGACGTCCACAAAGTGCTCGACGGCAACATCGCTGACAGCCTCCGAAACGCATCGGCCCGCAGCACTCCCTGGAATTTGGCCTGGGAAAACCACCCCGATAACCTCGGCTCCTCGGAAAAAATCCGCGCCGACGAGAACCAGCGCATCGCGCGCGGGCCATCCTTTATCGAGCGCTTCCCGAACCGTGATCGCGAGCCCATGGCGGCCACCGAAGTGGACGTCGACGCCACGCTGCTGCCCGACGAGTTTGCCGACATTCTCGGCGGCGGCCGGTAGCAACAGCAAGGTCACCCTTGTGTACCCACCTTGGATGACTTGAATACCGGTTTACATCGGTTAATATACCGGTATCTGCTCTCCAGTTTGAAGCGAAACAAAAACCTCATAACTGAGGTTCAACGTCTCACTGGCTTGGTTTTCTGCGCGCGCGGAGAGGAGGATTGCTTTTCCATTTGAAAGTTGCCCTTTGCCATCGAAGGGGAAACGCCACCAAGGGAAACGTGCGTGGCGGCGAAGCAGCATGAGCTCGGAATCGGAGTCGGACGTACGTGGCGTGTACATGGATCGACAGGCCGCTTTGGCGGCGACGTGATGATGTAGAGAAAGTGGGGAAAAGGGACGGGAAAACAAGTGTGCTGACGCGGGGCAATGGTTTTTGTTGCAGGCGTGGGAGCCAGAGAGCCGCAAGCCCGTGGCCGCTCCCAAGGCGAAGAAGGCGCCGGCGGCGGCAGCGAAAGCCAAGAAGGCTCCGGCCAAGCCCAAGGCCGACGGCACCGCGAAGAAGAAGCCGGCGACCTCGGCGGCCGCGAAAAAGAAGGCCACGGCGGCCGCGGCGCCCAAGAAGAAAAAGAAGAGCGCGTACTCGGATGAGGATGAGGACAGCGAGGACGACGACGAGGACGACGATTTTGACATGCATGACGATTCGGACGTGGAGATGGTCGAGACGCCGACCAAGGGCGGCACGAAGCAGTCGATCGAGCAGATCTACCAGAAGAAGACGCAGCTCGAGCACATCTTGCTGCGTCCCGACACGTACAGTACGTCGATTGCTCACACGTTAACTTGTGTGGTCTCGTGCTAGCGAAAGCTGACCGTTTCCTTGTTTGTGATCTTGGGCAGTCGGCTCCATTGAGCCGATCACGCAACCGATGTGGGTCTTTGACGACAAAACCAAGCGAATGGAAATGCGCAAGATCACCTACGTATGTGATTCTCGTTTCACACGCTATGGTCAAATTCGATCTAGAAACTAATGCGTGTGTGTTGTGATCTGTCACAGACGCCCGGTTTGTACAAGATCTTCGATGAGATTATCGTGAACGCATGCGATAACAAGCAACGAGACAAGACGATGGACACGCTGCGAGTGAATTTTGATGTTGAGAAAGGAGAAATTTCAGTTTGGAACAACGGCAAGGGTATTCCGGTCGCCATGCACAAGGAACACAAGGTGTACGTGCCCGAGCTGATTTTTGCGCACTTGCTTACGGGCAGCAACTTTGATGACAACAAAAAGAAGACCGTTGGTGGTCGAAACGGCTACGGCGCGAAGCTTGCCAACATCTTCTCTGAAGAGTTTACCGTGGAGACAGCAGATCACAGCACAAAGCAGAAGTACAAACAGGTATTCTCGAACAATATGGCGGATAAGGGTAAGCCCACGATTACTCCTTGGTCCAAGAAAGACTTCACTTGCATCACGTTCAAGCCCGATCTAGCTCGATTCAAGATGACGCACCTTGACGACGACATCATCGCTTTGTTCAAGAAGCGAGTGTACGACGTGGCTGGTGTCACAGACAAATCATTGAAAGTTTACCTGAACGACGAGCAGGTGTCGATCAAGTCCTTTATCGACTACGTTGATCTCTACAACATCAATGGTGGCACCAACTCAAAACCTTCAGCAGATGGCGAGAACAGTGATGCAGAGGACGGATCCATCGGCGGTGGAAGTGGAGGTGGTGGAAACAAGACTCCTGTCATTTTCGACAAACCCGATGACCGCTGGCAAGTCGGTGTCGGCTTGAGTGATGACGGCTTCCAACAAATCAGTTTCGTCAACGGTATTTGCACCACAAAGGGAGGCCAACACGTCAACTATATCGCAGACCAAATTGTCAACAAACTTGTTTCTGTGCTGAAAAAGAAGAACAAGGGCGAGTCGGTGAAGGCGAACTACATCAAAAACCACATGACGGTGTACGTCAGCGCTCTGATCGATAACCCGGCCTTCGATTCCCAGACTAAGGAGACTTTGACCACTCGACCGCCTGCATTCGGTTCTACGTACACATTGAGCGAGAAGTTCTTGAAGCAGATCGAGAAGAGCGGTATGGTTGAGCGCATCATCTCGTTCGCTCAGTTCAAGCAAACGGCAGAATTGAGGCGCAAGGCAGGTGGTGTGAAGAAGTCAAAGTTGACCGGTATTTCTAAACTCGACGACGCCAACCATGCTGGATCTGCAAAGGGTCAAGATTGCACACTCATTCTTACGGAGGGTGATTCGGCGAAATCTTTGGCAATTAGTGGCCTGGCTGTTGTTGGTCGAGACTACTACGGTGTGTTTCCGCTCAAAGGTAAACTACTGAACGTTCGAGAAGCAAGCCACTCACAGATCATGAAGAACGAAGAGATCCAAAATCTTGTGAAAATCATGGGTCTGAAGTATGGTCAGACTTACACGTCAACGAAGGGTCTCCGCTACGGACATCTCATGATCATGGCAGATCAGGATCATGATGGTAGTCACATCAAGGGTCTCGTGATCAACTTTATCCACCACTTTTGGCCATCGCTTTTGCAAATTGAAGGGTTTCTTCAGGAATTCATCACACCCATCGTCAAATGCTCGAAGGCTCGTACGACACCGAAGGTATTCTACACAATGCCCGAGTATGAAGCATGGCGCGAAGCCACGAACAACGGTCGCGGTTGGAGCATCAAGTACTACAAGGGTCTCGGTACAAGTACTGCCCAAGAGGCAAAGGAGTATTTTTCGGACCTTCAAACACATCAGATCGGATTTGTGTATAACAACGATGCGGACGGAGACTCGATCGACATGGCGTTCTCGAAAAAGCGAGTCGAAGAGCGCAAGGACTGGTTACGTGGATTCGAACCTGGTACTTTCGTTGACTACGATGTCGAAGAGATGGCTTACACTGAGTGAGTGATTGCAGTATTTCTCCGTGACACCTTGTCAGGGCAGTTACTAACTTCTACCGTGATGCATGTAGGTTCGTGAACAAGGAATTGATTCTGTTCTCCATGGCTGATAATCTGCGCTCGATCCCAAGCGTTGTAGACGGATTCAAGCCGTCTCAACGTAAGGTCTTGTTCAGTTGCTTCAAGCGCAACCTCAAGGTACGCAACTTACTGAGAATCTATTGTGGAAGTGATGATGATATCAACCTCTTTCTTTCACCGTTTAGTCCGAAATCAAAGTCGTTCAGCTTGCGGGTTACGTGTCTGAGCACTCAGCGTACCACCACGGAGAAGCCAGTTTGCAGGGCACGATTGTGAACATGGCTCAAGACTTTGTTGGTAGCAACAACATCCATCTCCTGTCGCCAAACGGTCAGTTCGGTACTCGAATCCTTGGTGGTAAGGATGCCGCGTCCGCTCGTTACATCTTCACGAACCTGGAGGCGCTCGCTCGTCGCCTGTTTGATACGCTTGACAACGACAACCTCAAGTATCTTGACGAGGATGGTCAGTCGATTGAACCGGAGTGGTACATGCCCATCATTCCGATGGTGCTCGTAAACGGTAGTGAAGGTATTGGTACAGGCTGGTCGAGCTCGATCCCGAACTACAACCCCCTGGACATTATCCGCAACCTCCGCCGAAAGCTGAATGACGAAGAACTCCTGCCCCTCATTCCTTGGTACCGAGGGTTCAAAGGCTCAATCACTGAGAAGATCACGGGCAAATTAACCGACACGTTCGTCGTCCAGGGCTTGTACGAAATCGCGGATGAGGGTACTCTTGTTATCACTGAGTTGCCTGTCAAGACGTGGACGCACTCGTACAAGCAGTTCTTGGAGTCTCTTCTAGAGGCGGGAACTATTAAGGATTTCCGTGAGAATCACACAGATACCACTGTGCTGTTTACTATCAGCATGGCTCCAGAGACTCTTCGCGACATCGTGAAGGCCCCTGGCGGTGTGATCAAGAAGTTCAAGCTTGAAACCTCAATCTCTACATCAAACATGCATCTCTTCGATGCTAGCGGCCACATCAAGAAATACGAGACACCGCTCGAGATTCTTGACGAGTTCTACGATATTCGTCTCGACTTTTACGAAAAGCGAAAAAAGTCCATGCTTGCGAAGCTTGCCGAGCAGATCAAGATTTTGTCGAACAAGGCTCGATTCATTCTGGCTGTCGTCAACGGAAAGTTGGTCCTCAACAACCGAAAGAAGGATGATCTCATCCGGCAGCTAGTGCAAGACGGGTACGATCAGTTCTCGAATACCTCCGCTAAAAAGAAAAAGTCGGATACGGACGAAGACTCAGATGCTGAAGACGAAACCGACGACGAGAATTCTCCTTCCGCAGCAACGGCGCGGGGCTACGATTACTTGCTCTCCATGAAGCTGGTGAGTTTAACCAAGGAGAGAGTTGAGAAGCTTCAGGCTGAACTTCAAGGGCGGGAAGAGGAGTATAGTTCCCTGGAGGCCACACCGGTGAAGGATTTATGGGTCGCGGATCTTGACAAACTCGAACAACTGATCAACGAAACTGAAGAACAGCGTCAGATAATTGCGACATCTGTGCCTACGAAGAAAAAGGGTGGGGGACGGCGTAAGGCTCCTGTCAAGCGCTCAAATAAGCGGAAGAGTAGCAGTGACGATGACAGCGATGAAGACTACGAGTTCGCTTCGAAGGCGAAAGTGAAGCAGCGCACAGAAACGAAGCCCATCGTTAAGGCAAAGGGAGCCGGTGCAGGGGCAAAACCTGCAGTGAAGAAGGAGTCGGTGAAAGGTGCTGGTAATTCTACTCAACCCATCTCGACGTTCTTCACCAAGAAAGACGAGCCTCCCGTAAAGAAGGAAAAGAAAGATGATCTGGAGGTAATGTCTCTTGCCGAACGACTTGCGCGACGTGCTCAGGTGTCGCCAAGCAAGGCCAAGCCTGTAAAGGCCCCTCGAGCTACTGCTCGCCCGACAAAGCCGATCAGCACCGTAAACTTGGCCAGCTCAGACGAAGAGGATGCAAAGGGTGGAGTCGATTCTGGCGCGTCAGATGATGATGTTTTCGCCATGGACTTCGGCAAGAATACGGTCGCGAAAAAGTCGGCACCAGCGAAGTCGGTTTCTGCGAAATTGACAGCAGACAGTGAATCGACATCTAAACCGTCAGGTGAGTGCGCGCAGGTCGTTGTATTTCTAACAACGTGAGTACTAACAAACAGACTTGCTATAGCTGCGCTAAAGCGCACAGAAAAATCGCAACAGAAGGCGCACGCTCCAGCGCAGAAGAAGCAAAAGAAGACCTTGAGTGACTCGGAGGAAGAGAAGGATGATGAAGAAGTCGCCCCTCGTCGTGGAGGCCGCGTTCGAGCGCGTATCACGTATACAGAACTGTCGAGCGACGATGAGGAAGAAGTGGAGGAGGAGGACGAAGATGACGACGAGGTAGTCGTGGTTCAGCCGAAGAAGGCGAAGCCCGCATCCAAGCCCAAGGCGAAGAAACGAATCGATTCAGATGATGATGACGAGAGCGACTTCTCCCAAATCGAGGAAGACGAGTACAGCGAGTAATATGTACTCCGGATCGAGCAAGTGGACCTCGCACTCCTCCAAAGGCGAGAGGTTGTGATGGTGGTTGCGGTAGATGTGGTGGCGCTGCTTAAAAGCGTCGAGTTCCATGGTAATGCACAAGGGAAGTTTGGGAGTTATGTTCCGTTCGCAAGCCTCTACTCGCGTCCAATAATCTATGCTCAAGGGTGCTTACGACCGTTCAACACGAGCGGCTTGAGTCGCGACGGATCCACTTCACGAATGAGCGCACGTGCGAGCGCCACGAGCGGGTCAAGCAGGATTGCTCCCTCAAAGACTGCCGCTCCGCCGAATGCGAACGGGATCTCGGTGCAGCCCAATACGATCACTTCGGCGCCGGCAGCGATCAGTTCGCGCGCAAAGCGCTCAAAGTTGTCGATGCACCGCGGCTGAATGATCGGCGCATTGCTCTTGATACCCCATTCCGGGTTGCTGATGGTGTCTTGGAGCTCACGCTGCGTGGCCTCGCCCACTTCCACGACAGTGTACCCGAGCGGCTCGAGCAGGTCACGGAAGAGCCGCTCGTCGCGCGTGCCGTCCGTGGACATGACGCCCACAGTGCGGCACGACGGCGCGATCTCGGCGAGAAACCGCACGGTTTCCTGGAGCAAGTGGAGACACTTGACGGTCTCGAGTCCGCGGCACTTGCCCGTGTCGTCAATGTCGATGAGCTTGCGGTACTCGGTCCAGATGGGCTCGACGTGGAACGTGATACACGGGATGCCCGCGACGAGCGGCACGTTCGCGGCCTGGGCCGTGGTCTTCATCATCTCAAACGTGCGCGCCATGCCCACCGCCGGGTTCTCGAGCGCCTCCCCCGTGGCGGTCGACCCGTTCTTGAGCTGCGCGAGAAACTCCATGCGCGGCGTGATGTCGACCGAGCGCGAGACGTGGCACACGTTCAAGTGGCCCTGGTCGACGCCGCGGCTGTCCGTGTGCTTGAGGATGGTCTGGTGGAGCAGGATGCCCGCCGCGGGCCCCACGCCGCCACAGATGCCGATCATTTGAGTTGTCGTGTTGGCGGTACGCTCAAGCGGAAAGTGGGCGACACGCCGTCGATCTCTCTGGCGCATGGCAAATGCCGTGGTGCTGGGGTCGCCGACGTCATCACAATCCCGGTTCTGATCGGTTCAGGATGAAAGACCAACACTCTCGTCTCATCCAGGCATTTGATTGGATGATTGGTGGTATGAGATCTGATCTCTTCGGTTCATGTGCCTGTGATTGGTGGAAACGTCTCGCGACTAATGATGGCTGACCAATGAAAACGGAGGACACAGATGTGCTGTCTTTCCCACAGCTCCGACGTGGGATCCCGGAACCGGCATGACGCCAACGATGGGAAGGACGTGAACGTGAATGCGCATTTGCCGACCATTACGCCGTACGGAACCGTGGTGAGTCTTCAATACAGTACCGGTACGTCGGTTGCTGCTGTCACCTGTCCCCACGGTCGCTGTAGGCTTTCCGAGCGCAATTGGAGCCGTCGAGGCGTCTTCGCTGACAGAGTCTCCTCATCGAATATTTCCCCGACCTTCCCCAGCCTGACAAGCTGATATATCTGACGCGAATGCTCGGGTGAGTCTGGGCACACACACTAAAGAACGGTACGTTCAATGTCGTTCAGAACGTGGTGACAGATCCATTCATAGCGTGGCAAACATCAATTTTCCAGTTGCTACTACATAGCACGTGAGGAATCCACCGACATCGAGAGTCTTCGTCCAGAACCATACCATGTTGGTTGTGCACCATGGTGTTGCAAGAGTGTTTCCACGAACTGAAGCTGTGCCATTCCTGTGGACGTTCTGATATGTGATCGTCGCCGCTCAAGGACGGCCAACGGTGTTTCCCCAAACGAATCGACAAGGAGAAGGTTTGCGCCAGCTTCGATGAGCAGTTTGGCCGTGAGAAGGAATCCGTTGCCTTTGCCGATACTGGATAGTACCTGGTGAAGCAAGTACGTTGTGTTGCTGCAGACCTTTGAGTCGAAATCCACACCGAAAGCGACCATCATGGCAGCCGATTCGTTGAGCCCAAGCATGCACGCTTCATTGAAAGCCGTCTGAACGACCGCAGGGGTAGCAGCCGAATGGGCTAGAAGCATATCGAGCAGCTCCACGTTCTGATGGTTGATCGCATGACCGAAACACCTTGATATCGACGTCGCGCTCAGCGGCACGTAAAATGTCTTCATCAAAAGCGAGGCCAGCTCGACATGGCCGTCTTTTGTGGCGTACTCAAATGCTTGGATCCCGCACGCGCCAATGTTTCGTGTCGCATCGCTTGCTCGAACGGCGTCCGTCGTCATCATTTCCTTCACGCATCCGATAGCTCCAAGTTTGGCGGCACGCACGAAAAGCAACTGCTGTGTGATCCGACTCGACGGCTCGCCCGCAAAGGTGTTGAACAATCGCAAGAGCTCCACAGAGTCAGCGTCAATCACGGCTAACCGAGTCAGTTGTGCCGACGTGGAGGCCCCGCGCGACACGAGCTCCAGCACTGTATCCACTTGGTTTCGATGGATGGAAAGCGCGAGCGCGAGCGTCCCAAACTGCTGCATCAGCTCACGATCGTGCAAATCCTTCCGCGTGGTCCACAAAAACTCGATAAATCGCCTATTCTGCGTGTAGCACGCGATCGCGAGCAACAAAAAACTGGTCGGATCATCGAGCTGTGCATTCAGTCGGTCCGTGAGTTTCCACGTCTCCATTGCCCACCGCTCGGGCAATGGCATCCAGTTGCACTGGCTCTCGTCGAGGCGCGCACCGTGGGCCAACAGGATTCGTACAATCTCGGTCGCGCCATAAAAGGCTGCGAGCGCTAGCGCGCTGCGGTCTCGATCCTGGGCGGGTACGTAGGCACTCGCTCCGTTCTCCAACAGCCACTGCACGAGTGGTGCATTCCTGTCTTCCACGGCGCGCCGTACAAGCGAAGACGATGCAATCAGCGAAGACAGCGCCTTGCGCGTGGACTCAGTCGTTCGCTCAGTGTGTGGGAGTGTGTTGACGCAGACACCCACGGCGTCGGCGCCGCGCTCCAACAGCAGCTCACAAATGGTTCGTCTCCCGTGGGAGAACGCCGCCGAGAACGCGGTCTCGCCCGTCGCAGCGTCCATACTGAGCGCGTACGCCGAGTCGTGGTGCAACACCCCACGCACGGCCGCAGCGTCGCCTCGCCGCGCGGCGTTGAGCATCTTGTCACAGACGGTCTCGAGCGTGGCAGCCGCGTCGCGGTGGTCACCATCACCATCACCCACAAACCCCACGGGACCACCAAACGCATCGGTGGCACGCGCCACAGGCCGACTGGCAACGCGCTGGAAGAGCCGCCACATCGTCTCGGCATGGCCGTGCCCGCCGGCGACGCGTAGCAACCGACGTGCCGTCGCTTTCAAATGGTCGTCGTCGTCGTCGGCGGCGTCGGCGTCCAGCAGCGCGTCCAGCAGCTCACTGTGGCCGCGCGTCGCCGCGATCGTGAGCGTTTCGTCGCGTGGCAACGCTGCGGCGCCGCGCAGCAGCACGGCCACGTCGCCCTGGTCGGCAATGCGGCGCCACGGCGACGGCTGCTCCATGTCGTCTCCACCGACCGGATGGGGTCTTTTTTCCAAGTCGAAATGTTTCCGTAGGTAGTTTGTAACCGCACTGGGAAGGTTAGGAACTCCAGTGATGTACTGAGTTAGCTACTGAGAGAAGGGGGGACGGGTTCATTATGGGTACAGCGACAAACACTCTCTCGGTTCCCCGAATTTTTTTGGCGATCTTCCTCCCTTTCCTCATCACTGAAGCTCGTGGCAATTCTCGTCGTCTGAATCGGGGGAAGCGCCATGCTCACAAAGTGTAGTGTCGCTCCATCTCACTTCGTGTGAGATGTCGTGACGGATCGTCTCAAAGCAATCGCTTGGTCGCGACCGGCGTCCTCCGAGAAGACCCTATGGCAGCGCGGCGACTGGGTTCGGGCCATAACAATGATGGTCTCCGATACCACATTCACCTATGAGTGTCGGTCTCTCCAATCCCTTGGGTTCCTGTCGGTGCAACCATCTGAAGATCTCACTTGCCGCCGACATGACTCGACCTTTACATCACGCAACTGTCATGTCGGCTGCTGCTTCGTGCCCGTTGATCCATCGCTACACGGTCCGCTCACCCTTCGACGGCGACGCGCCGCAGCGGCGCGTCAACCTCACGGCGCAGCGAGCGCTTGGACGCCTGCTCGACCGACGTGTTTGGTGGGCGGCGCCGGTCGATGAGGCCGACCTCGAGGAGTTTCTCGTGCGCACCCACATCGAAGAAGCGCTCGCCGTGTGGAAAGAGGCCCACGCGATCGACTGGACGTACCTATCGGAGCGCGCACCCAGCGCGGTCACACGGCCTCTGGGCGACGAGCGGCACCTCGCCGTGAACAAGATCTTTCAAGAGATGGTACACGTCGTCCAGTCCTCCTGGTACTTTTGTGTGGGCATGGAGGACCCCGACGACCCGAACAGTGCGTGGGACAACCAATGGGACGACGAGAACGCGAGCACCAGCGATGAGAACGACGACGCGGACGAGGGTGAAGACGATTCTGGGGACGAGTTTGCTTTGGACAATGACGGAAACGTCGTGGCATTTGATGTAGCACTGAACGAAGCGAGACAATGGCTCTGCGATCACGGTTTTAGGGGCCGATGGGGTGAAAAAGAGGAGGAGGAGGAGGACGGCGATGAAAGTATGGAGGAGGATGCCGATGAAAGTATGGAGGAAGCCCCCTACGAAAGTATGGTGGACGTAGACGAGGATGACTACAACGAAGCTAGGTTGCACAGTGAGCCCTACTGCGGGAACGTAGGCGAGCGGGAGGAAGAAGTGGAGGACAACGAAACTGAACATATGGAAGAGGAACACGATGACGATGACTATGAACGTTTGGAGGATGAAGACCGGGATAGCGAGGTCGATGGAAGCGAGGAGCTGGGCGATAACGCAAGCGAGTTGAACGAGTCGCGGCGCGGACAGGAGAACTCGTTCGGGCACGTCGCGTGGTTCGTTTGCCTCCTAATGACACGCGAACGGCTGCTTGAACTGACCCCCGAGCGCGCAACCGATGCCAATGTGAGGGAGATCCTCCGACGTGGTCCAACGCGATCCAACGCCGCGGTGATCACGCGGACGCTGTCGTTCATACGCGCGTGGCTCCACATTGCCGACCCTATCGTTCCGACGACACTCGATGCGATGGTTCCGACGTGCGTGCCAGACACATATAGCCGCGTGCTCCATTTCCACTTGATGACGATTCGAAGGTTCATACAAGAGACGATAGAAGACGTCGCAACCACGCTGCGTATCGTCGTCGAAAGTCTTGGTCTGCAGTCGGACGAACTGGCACCTGTACCCGGCCCAATCGCCCTCACGTGGATGAGCGACGCGAGTCTCTCCGATGGCCACAAGGCAGCACTACTCGAGCATCTCGCTGAACTGCGACGTCAAGTCGACGACATTCAGTCGGATCACACGGCAATGCTTGTGGACCCGGAACTCTATGGGGTGGTTGCTAGCCGAACGAAGTATAATCGGACCAGTGACTCTGGAATGGCGTTGTACGGATCACCGACTGCTCAGATGCGCGGGATCATGGGCGTGCCATCGTCCGCACTCTCGGCCGTCCCTCCGCTCTACAATTCTAGCGTGGCTCGTACTCGCTGGCTCCCAAGTGAGGTCCAATTTGAGCATGCGACCGGCAAAGCCAAGTTGTTGTCGTATATTAACAATCTCCATCCGACGAACCACGCGGGTCTTTACAAGCCAATCGAAAACATCCTTACACAGCTTCTACCGCTTCTCGAGAATGTGCTGTCGTCTCTCGACACGAACGCGGATATGCGCACGTTGAAGGCATTGTACGACCATTGCCAGTACTCGCTTCCCCGAGCGCCACGGCTCGTACCACGAGGACTCTTCGACAATAGGAACGTGCAGTTCCCACTGCGAGGCACGCAATGCCGGATCGTGGTCCGCGTAAGCGAGATCCAGTTGACGCCTAGGACCCCCCGGTTCGTTGGCAGTGCGTGGCAATGCGAAGGAGACGACGCCGATGGGATAGTCGCAACTGGGATGTACTTTTACAGCGTCGAGAACGTCAGTGCGCCGCAGCTCGCGTTCCGGACGTTCGTCCAGTACCCAAACCATACACCGGACGACGACGTCACGCTCGGGCTCGAGTACGGACTTCAGAGCCAGGGTGTGTTAGCGCAGGGGCTAGGCCACGTGACTGCGTTGGAAGGCCGCAGCATCGTGTTTCCCAACCTGTACCAGCACAGAATCGAGCCCTTCCGTCTCACAGACCGCACCAAGCCGGGAACATTGGGTATGGTGAGCGTGATGCTTGTCACACCGAGCGCCCTCGGCTTTGTGGCCAACCCCGCGATCTCAACCGCCATGGTTCCACCGCAACAATCCGACTGGATTCAGCAAGAGCGAGACGCGCTGCTGACCTCGCTAAAGTTGCCGGAGGTTGTCGAAGCACTCGTCCGCGAGTTCTCACGGGATGGCATAGAGCTTGAGGACGCCAAGCGAGAGCGTGACGCCCGTCTGGAAAATCTGCGTCCGCGGCCTATGGATGAATCGTCCTTCTTGTGGTACCACAGAAGCGATCAGTATCGTCCAGTTATGGCTTGATTGACGGCTTTTTTTTCTCCTCTTGATTTGCTGCGGTATTTATGAGAAACGTGCGTGCCCCTTGTCCCAGACAAGAGCCCGGCATCCGCGCTGTGCTCGTGTGCTTTCTTTCAAGTTTTGATTTCGACATTTCCATTTGAGGGCTATGGCATCGGTGCACTTCGTGGCAATCCTCCGTGCTCGATCGAGGCGTTACATACACGTCAAGAGCCACAAGCCGACGCTTTACAGACGTACTGCAAGGTCTAAACGAAGTGATGAACAAACCATTTTTGTGCATTTCCTGACATTCTCGAGGTTTCGAGTCCCGATACCCATCCCAACCTGACTATCCACGAACTCCGACTCAAACCGGAATTCCATTCAAACTTGAGGAGTAGTGCAGTCCTCCATAATCACGTAGCGAGGATCGTGGCACTACATAACACGCTTGCATCTGTCTATCGTCTACGTCTTCAGTGTCAACTTCAGCATACCGATTCCCTTTTTGTGCCGTCCTCGTTTTTGAGAAGGTCTGATTTCAGAGTGCCAATCCTTTGATTGCGGCTCAAAGGACAACAAAGGCGCAAGACAATTTGACCGCAAGAGCGGCTCTGCCGCCTGGCTAGCCAACTCACTATCACCTTTCTCATGAGATCGCTAATAACCTCTGAGGACGGACAAGCATGAAAATGTATTAACTCGAGAGTTACCAACTACGAGCGGAGACAAGGACGATGACCTTGGCATGGAGATTAGTTTGCGCTGCGCACTTACTGTTGAGCTCCGTACGCCGAGAGCTCGTCGGGCGGACCAAAGTCGCATGTATGTGGCTTGTAACTCTTGACATGGGTCGCCACCTGCGCGATCGAGCAGCTCGAGCAGCACCACGACACGAAAAAATCTCCGACGCAGTTTCCAGGCAGCTGGAAGCGCTGACGCACTTTGCTGCGTAGCTGCCAGAACGCGATAAAGATGGCGATGCTGATGGCAAACCCAACGTAGCCCCATGCAGTCAGGTGGATTGAGGTCACTGAGGAAAAGTCGCGATGGTACCCGCTATCGTCATGATACTCGTGCATCCGCTCGATGGTCGTTGAGCGCAAAGTCGCAAACATGATACCGTACATGACGTACTCGAGCACAACCGCGAGCCCGAACACGAGGAGTACGGTCTGGTACTTGAATCCAAGCCGCGTGGCGATTTGTGCGACCGAAACGCACGGGCAGAACGTTGCCATAAAGCAGTTCGGTACGCAGAAGTCAAAGCAGTTGCAGAGCCCCGTGGCCCACGTGCCCGTTTGGATACCATGTGGGGGTTCGGCCGGCACGTCGATGGCGACCGCCATGAGCTTCGTGGGCTTGTCCGTCTTGGGAGAGTTACCAAGGTCCGAGAGCGGGCTGCCCAGCACGCCGTAGTCACCGTTCGGCTTCGCTGGCGGGACTGAGGGGGGCATTTTCACTTGGAAACGGTGGCCTGCGTCGGAGTTGGTGGCTGGAGCTTGAGCGCACAATGCGAAGTGAGACGACAAGTGAAACGATTATTTTCGCAAGCGCCACGAGTACGCTCATGGGATTTGGTGTGAAGAAACTGTAAGTTCCCAGGTGGCGAGCGCGCCAACCCACTCAGTAGCCATCCGCGTGAGAAGGCTGCGCGCAAAATGCTGGCTGGACAGGATCGTCAGAAATTCAGGGTGGCAGAGGAATACCCCGTGGACCGAACTCCAGCTCAACGATCAACCCATGATTAATGACATAGATGTCGATTGGATGCACACGCATGGTGTAGGTCGAGAGCTCACAGCTTGGGTAGCCGAACGTCACACGCCTTCTATCGCTCATGATGCAGTACAGGACACACTCGATCACGACGAGCCCGCCAAGCCCATTCGACGTGGTCTGGTACTTGGATCCGAGGCGTGAGAAAATGATACAATCGATAATTCGTCACGGGAGGATCAACAGCACCGACTCTTTTGTAGAAGATAAAGGTGCGGCATCTTTCGTGTGAAACGTTGGGGAAGGATGAATCCACGATTGTACTCCTTCAGGCACACAAACGCAGTTTTGGTAGCCAACAGAACGATGACTCGCGACGACTTCGACTCCGAGGTGATCTCCGATGGCCTTGACGTATATTCTCCGAAGGCACACTGAGGTTTTCCCCCACATACTGAGCTTGAATGATGGCCCCTCGTCTTCGTCGTAGTCGACCTAATAGTCACTGTGTGGACGGTAGCAGCTGGAATGCCGCAGAAGACGCACTCGAACAGGAAGAGCCCACCAAGCGCGCGGTCTAGTAGTGGAAACCAACCCGCGTAGCGATCTGTGACGCTGAAATACACAGGCAAACTGTGGTCACGTAGCAATATTGGGTACGCACACGTCCAAGCAATTCCAGAGCCCGGACGATCACTTGCCTGTCTGGATGCGGCGTGCCGCCCGTGGAGAAATCCCCCTCGTCAGTGGGGTAGGCGACGATTTTGTGTGGGATGGTTTGCTGGGATTGCCCACGTGCGAGAGCGATGATTGAATCTCACCGTACTCTCTGTCGGAATGGTCGGGCGCAGCCGTGTTGGCTTTACGCATGATCACATTGGGTATGGCGATGGCCGTGGGATATCTCTGTGGGCCGAGTGGAGGGGAAGTCCAACAGTGAGTGACGTTAGAGCACGTGTATGGGTCCTATCGAAGGAAGTCCAGACTCGAACGCTTGGGCTGAACATGTGACTCGTGGGGGACCTGTCCTCGCCACCATTGATCAGGATGGGGATGATCCAACACCAGCTCGATGAGTTCTTACCGCAATCGCCTACGTATTGGCGCCGTCGTCCCAATTCTTCGAAAGCATGGGGCCAGTGCGTTACCTGCTTTTTGCCGTCTGGCCCCGGGAACGGGTCAGAAGTATCGGAGACTTACGAAAACGATTGGGTCACACACAAGGAGCTAGCTCTCTTGTGGAACTTTGTTCGAGGTCTCGTCCTCGCGAAGAAAAAGACTGGTACCAGTAGGATTCGAGAAACGCTTCATGAGTTCGATTGATGAACCAACCACTTGGGCGTGTGGCGGCGGTAGGTTAAGGCTATGTACTTCAGCAACACGTATTACAACACGACTGGGCCCATGGGTCTACTCGTCGTACGCCGGCAGCTCATCGGGCGCGCCAAAGTCGCACGAGCCGGGCTTGTAGCTCTTGACGTGGGTCGCCATTTGCGCGAGCGCGCAGCACGAACAGAAGAACGTGCAGCAGAAATCCTCGACGCAGCTCCCCGGCAGCTGGAACCGTTCGCGGACTTTGGTGCGCAGCTGCCAGTAGGCGATGAACAGCACGACGCTGAGCAGGAAGGCCAGGTAGCCCCAGACCGTGACGCGGTTGGACGACGTCTCGTAGTAGTAGTAGTAGCCGTACGAGTACTCGACCTCGGTCGTGTGGATCGTCGCAAACATGACGCAATACAAAATGTACTCGACGGCGACGAGACCGCCAAAGACTGCGAGCGCGGTCTGGTACGGGAACCCCAGGCGCACGGCGATCTGCGACGCCGAGAAGCACGGGCAGAACGTGACCATGCAGCAGTTGGGCACACACACTTCAAAGCAGTTGCAGATCCCCGTCGACCACTCGCCCGTTTTGATGCCGTGGGTCGACGGCTTGGTCGCCACGTCGATCGGGATCGCCACCACATGGGTCGGCGAGTCGAGCTGCTTGGTCTTCTTCTGCTTCTTCTTCGTGCCGTCATCGTCCGAGTCCGAGTCGGCGTGGACCGCGACCGCGGCCTTGACCTCAAGCGCGCGGTCGGCGTCCAGGTAGCCGAACGCGTAGGCATCGTCGCCACCACCGCCACCGCCACCGCCACCACCTCCGAGTGGCGACAGCGCGGCTGCGTAGCCGGCGTCCGTGGTGGTGTCGTCGTGGTGGCTCATTGGGGTCGTCCTGGCTGGGTGTGTGGGATCTGGCAGATTCGGGAATGAACGGTGACCGTCCCCGAGTCGATCTTCTCGACGCCACCCACACCCACGTCGGAGTGACGGTCGCGACGCACCCAACGGACTAGATCCGATGGCGCTTCTTCGCGTGGAAGAACGCGCACCCATCGGCAGTGGGTGGGCAGGTGAAGGTTGGGGCCAGCGCAGGAAAGATGGAAAGAGGGATGAGACGACCATGATATAGTAGGTCGGGATCTCATGGTCACAAATTAGTCAGGAATGATATACTGAGGTAGGACACTACGAGGCCCAATTGGGTACATTCTGTGCTGAACCCAGTTGCATCCGCTGCTGGCCACATCGCGGCCTGCAACCCACTTGTGGCGAGTGCCGTCGCTTGTCTTAGTGGGTGCGGACAACTTCCATGTGACCACGGTCTCCATGAAAGGAGACCTCTTCTCAATCTGATGGACTGGGGACTCTACTCCCGGGGAATCTCGCAGCGAAATCTAACTTGGCCCCTCACAAATCTCGGCCTGTACCACACCTTTCGCTGACCCTGTTAATGCCATTAACGCCGCGGCTCCACGCCGACTTGGGCGGCGGTGGTACCGGTACATCTCCCAGTGTACACTGTTTGACCTTATTGACGTCGTTGGTGGAAAGTATTGCTGTGCGGAAGTTGTGTTTCAGTCAGTCGGTTTGAACGCGGATGACCACCGTGCCGTACGTTCGTACACCGCAGCGGTTGCTGATGTACTCTCCGTCTTCGTCGCCTCTGAGCCGCAACAGGGCCTCCAACAAGCTACTCTGTGGGTTGTTGTTGGTCATCTAGATGCGCGGTGATTACTGAGAAGCGTCGTTGATGCGGGGTTCGCGTGACAGGAATTGGAGAATGAACGGAGTCACTAGCTTGTCCCCACTGGAGAGCAACTGTGTTCGAGATCTGTTGCGCTGTTCAAATGTCCACCAAGTATGGTTCAGGTAGAACTCCACGCATTTTAGAGCAGGCACATTTTCCACCACCAAACCGTTTGGTGGTGGAAAATAATCCAAACGTGTGATACAAGTTCTCACGTAGACATTGGGGCATATCTCGCGGAACAGAAGTAGAGACTTGAGCAGCAGATCACCACGAGGAATGTATCTCTCACTCACTCTCGCTTTCCTACAAAACTTTAGTGATTCGCACATGTCAAAGCACGAAATCCAATGAGTCCTTGACGCTAGTCGGCTCGAGCTTTTTTTCCTTGAGCCACTCGGTGTTGTACAGTTTGCTGCGGTACCGTTCGCCACTGTCGCACAGGATGGTGGCAATCGTGTGGCCTGGTCCGAGCTTCCGTGCCATCTTAACTGCGCCGACGACGTTCATTGCCGCGCTAGGGCCGACAAAGATGCCGTCATTACGAAGCAAAAAGAACGCCATGTCCACCACCTCCTGGTTTGTCACCGAGATACCTTTGTCGATCACGGCCTCCTTCAGGTTGGACGTCACGCGGGGCAAACCAACACCCTCGACGACCGTCGCGCCCGTTAAGTTAATTGGGACCATCTCGAGTCCGTCCTGCTGGAAACTTGTGGTCTTGCCCTCGTTAATATATGCCGCGAGGCTTGTGATCTCCTTGGGGTCGACGAGCCACACTTGGATATCTGCATTTTGCTCTTTGAGGTACTTGGAGCACCCGCCGATGGTACCTGACGTACCAGCCCCCGACACAAAACCGTGTAGTTGCCCGCCGGTTTGTCGCCAGATCTCGGGGCCTGTGCCCTTGTAGTGTGATCGCATACTCGCCAAGTTCTCGAACTGGTCGGGGTACACAGCCCCCTCCAGCGTCTTGCTGAGCCGGTCCGCGACGTGGCAAAAGTGTTTCTCCTTGTCCGAAAGCGGCACCGCGGGCAGCACGCGGACGTCGGCACCGATCGTGCGCATGAGCTCAACCTTCTCGGGCGCCGTGGTATCGGGCATCGTGATCACCGTCTTGTACCCGCGCGCGTTCGCAAGCATCGCGAGCGACACGCCCGTGTTGCCGCCCGTGGCCTCGATGATGGTGCCGCCGGGCGCGAGCTGGCCCTTGGCCTCGGCGTCCTCGATCAGGCTCTTGGCGGCGCGGTCTTTGATGCTACCGCACGGGTTCATGTACTCGGCCTTGCCATAGATCGTGCAGCCCGTGAGCCGCGAGACGCTCTTGAGTTCGATCAGCGGCGTGTCGCCGACGGCGCGGATCAGATCCACGGGCTCGTCGCGGTTCGAACGCGCTGGCCGTGGCGCTGGTGGCGTCGCGTGGGGGGACGCCGGAGAAGACGGCGTCTGCGTGCGTCGCTGAGACCACAGCGAACCGACCAGCGCGCCCGACGCGAGGCAGCCGAGCGGCACTGCGAGCCGCCGTGCCGTCGTCATGTCCAGGTGGAGAAGGGAGAGGCGAGTGGCGCCAAGCAGCGCCGTTCCCACCGGTCGCCAATCGGACGTCACGCCCCCAATCCACAGACGCGATCTGAGACCGTCACACGTACTGAGTTAGCAAAATGAGATGTTGCACAATCAGGACTATGTTGCGGAAGAGTTGCTTGTATCCACCATCATTCCGAAACAAAGTGAAGAGCTCCCTTTCTCCCACAATCTCAATCCTCAATCATTCCACATCGAAATCAGAGCGAGCGTTGCTCTGTGTCTTCCGCGCCACGTTCTCTCCGTCGCGTTCGCCACTCCACCATCTTCTCGCCATGAGTAACTACGCACCCGAGCCGGCGGCGCTGGACCCGCGACCGCTTCTCCCGACGGCCTACGCCGCCCACGTCGACGCCGACGACGAGGACCGTGCGATCAAAGTCGGCGCGTGGGACGCCGGGCTCTTCGATTGCTTCGACTCGTGGGTCAACTGCTGCACGGCCTATTGGCTGCCGTGCGTCTCGCTGGCGCAGATCTCGCAGCGCATCGGCTGGGCGCCGTATTGGAAAGTGATTCAGATCCTGCTGGGCGTGTATGCGGTCGAGATCCTGCTCGCGTCGGCCGTCACGGTCTCGGTGAGCTCGATTGCGATCCGTGACGACACCGCGACGTCGCAGCTGAAGGCGGCCTATGATGAGCACCCGACGCTGCTGGTGACAGGCTCGGTCGTCTCGCTTGGAGTCAGCGCGTGTACGTTCCTGGGCTCGTTTGGAGGACTTGTCCTGATCCTGCTCACCGTGTCGCTCCGCGGTCGCGTCCGCGAGATGTTCGAGATCCCTGGGTCGCTTGTCGACGATGGCCTCGTCTCGGTGTGCTGCTCACCGTGCACGGTCGCGCAAATGGCGACCCATGTCAAGTCGTACAAGAAAGGCAGCTGCAACATTGGCCCCGTCGATACGCTGCCCGGCTACGGTGATCCGCTGCCACACTACGATGCGAAGACCGATGCGTCAGTGAAAAGCCCCAACTGACGAGCACCAAGTGAACAAGAGTCGGTGGAGGATTCAACTGATGGATGACGCAGGTGGATCTCACGACATAGCACGGGTGTTTTGTCGATCTGTGTGTTCGAGGGACTCGTTATTGAATATTGGCTGCGTTGCTTCACTGCATATAAAAAAAACGGGATCAACCTGGAATGGACAAACCATTTGTTGCGTTGAATGCCCTTCCGCAAGAGTCGCCTGGAGCACACATAGCAGTTCGTAGTAAATTAGCTTTGCTGTGTCAGTGGAGCGAAAGGTGGTGGGCTTTTGAGGTCGGATGCGACCCGCATGATGCAACCAACTAAGTGGGCTTCTCATCCAGTTGCTCCAAGGACGCTGGACCGTCCCCCCAAAGTGGGACTTGCCCGAACAGTCGGTGCGAGAACATGGAGGGTGCCCCTTTGTGCCTCTGGCGGTCACTCGGCCATTCGCACACCACAAGCCACTTCCAACCGCCGACACCAACTTCCATGAGCGCCTACACGCCCGAACCGGCGGCTCTGGACCCGCGACCGCTTCTCCCCACGCCGTACACACCGCACGCCGACGATGACGATGACAGTGCCTCTCCCGTCGTGATCAAAACTGGAGCATGGGACGCCGTACTCTTCGACTGCTTCGACTCGTGGGTCAACTGCTGTACGGCCTACTGGCTGCCGTGCATCTCGCTCGCACAGATCTCGCAGCGCATCGGCTGGGCGCCGTACTGGAAGGTGCTCCAGGTTCTGCTGGCCGTGTATGCGGTCGAGATCCTGCTGATGACCATCGTGGCGGTCTCAGTGAATCCGAGCTCCAGTGATGATGCCACGACGGCGCAACTCAAGGCAGCCGTCGAAGCCCACCCGGCGCTGTTTGTGACGGGCTCGATTGTCTCGTTTGGGTTCAGTGCGTCCTCGTTCCTGGGCTCGATTGGAGGGCTCGTGTTGGTCCTCATCACCGTGTCGCTCCGCGGTCGCGTCCGCGAGATGTTCGAGATCCCCGGGTCGAGCGTCGATGATTGTGTCGTGTCAGCGTGTTGCTCGCCGTGCACGGTCGCGCAGATGGCGGCCCACGTCAAGTCGTACAAGAAAGGCAGCTGCGACATCGGGCCCGTGGACACGTTACCCGGTTATGGTGAGCAGCTGCCGCAGTACCAAGCCAAGACCATGGGCGCATCGGCCAAGAACACAAAGTGAGTCCATGGTGAGAAGCTGGGACGTTCGTCCCAGTCGTAGTTGTGGGTCCCTTCCTTACGTGAAGCGGAGTACGACTTGGCCACACGAAAACGTACGAGATGAATGAGTACATTGCATTTTCCGTTTTACACAACTACATGCACATTTTTGGGTGGGACGAGCGCTGTCGTCTTCGTATCCCCGAGTCGTCCTCTGTCGGTACTGACCTCGACCAGTTTAGAAGAAGCCGTGCTTGACAACCTTGGCCGGGTGGTGGCCCATGATGAAGAGCAGGTACACAGCGCAGCCGAGGATCGCGCCAAGCGTGGGTGCGACGATCGGGATCCAGAAGTAGGTGTTGTTGGCGCTGAAGATGCCCTCGTAGCCGACCATCGCAAGCATGATACGCGGGCCAAAGTCGCGCGCCGGGTTGAGCGCCGCGGACGAGACCAGCGAGAACGACATGCCGATGCCAATCACGAGAACACCGACGCAGCTCGGGAAGCTGGGCACGACGGTCGGGCGGTTCTTCTCGTCCACGAGAGCGAGCAGACCGATGAGCAGCACCATCGTCGCGAACATCTCGGTGATGAACGCCGCCGAGTTGTTGACGAGCGCGTTCGGATGGGTGTGGAAGATGGTCGCCGACTTGGCGGTCTGGTTCGGGTCGAGGTGGTGGATGAACTGGTAGAACATGGTGTAGACCATGAGCGAGCCCAGGAACGCACCGACCGTCTGCGAGATCACGTAGCCCGGCACTTTGCGCCACGGGAACACGCCAAACACAGCGAGCGCGATGGTGATGGCCGGGTTGATGTGGCTGTGGCTCACTCCACCGCCCACGTGCATGGCGATCATGACCGCGACGCCCCACGCGATCGTGATGCTCGTGTAGCTACCAGCAGCGGCGCTCGAGAGGATCACTTGCGCGTTCACACCGAGGCCGAACGCACAATACATGAATGTGCTGAGGCACTCGGAGAGGCACTCGCGCACGTGGAGGTTCTTGATCGCAAACGGCAGCGTCACCGGCGGCTTGGCGGCCGGGGCCTCGTGCTGGAGGTCGGCGCCACCAGCCAGGTCCTTCTCGGCCGATTCCATCGCGTGGTAGTCTTCCTGGGTCATCGTACGTGTTTTCAAGTCGCCTTGGTGGTGCTGTGTGGAGCGTGGTAGATTCGCGAATGAAAGCCACGTACACTATCTCGGCGAGCCGGCAAATCCCCGATGCTCCCGGTTTGGGCGACCTATCAAAGCCTTCGACGGGAGGAACCCCTCAAGGAAGAGCGTGGGCTGCCCTTCCCAAGGCCACCTCAGTCACGAACCGCTTCTGCATTGAGCCTACGGTGTACTGAAGCTTGGGCTCTTTTAGTATCTTGGACAGACAGGGAGGGTTCCGGTGCAGGACAGCACATTCTGTTCTTCAAGCATCAACACTTGAAGTTTGGAATGGCTACATTCATTACCCATTGGCCAGAATCCCGAAAAGGAGGATGGGAGGGAGCGGATCACAACCCGGAGAAAACCGGCCGGCGACCGTGATGAGTGTTTTCGCCCC
>JAADVT010000298.1:0-33523 GCA_023335895.1 Pythium rishiriense
CCCCCCCCCCCCCTCCTCAAGAGACCAGCATGGATACATCTTGATGGCGCTAGCAGCTGGCTTACAGCGGCGCGCAGGTCTATCGCGGCCGCACGCCCTGTCGCCCACACGGGGCCGCCGCCGCGATGGACTCACCGTCGCGAGGCAAGAGTGTGCTCATTCTGCAATTTGCCACGTCGGTGACAAGACGCCCACACGGAAGACCAACCAACCCCACACACCACAATGATCCACTCGATGATCACGATGTCCCCCGCGGAGCCGCTCCCGTCGACGGATGCGCTCAAGCACGCCCAGGCCACGGCCACGGCGCTCCACGCGGCCGCCAAGGCGGCCCTCCAGACATGCGTCAACGCGCTTTCCAACATCTGGATGCGCTGCCTGCGCGCCATGTCGCGCTCCTTCGGTGCCACGCCGCTCGACAACCACAAGCCCACGGCGCTCGACAATGACAAGCCCACGGCCTCGACCTCGGCCGCACAGGTCGGACCCACGGATGCCGCCACCATCGCCTCCGCCATTGCCACCTCCATCTCCACCGCGGCCCCCGCGAGCGAAAGCGCCGCGCACCCGACAGCCGCCACCCACAGCGACGCCACGGCCACGGCCGCCACCGCCGACACAAGCGACTTCCAGACAGAAGACCACGCGCGCGCCTCCAACGAGCGCATGGCCGCACAGGATCCCACGCCCGTGGCCACATCCACACCGGACGATAAACTACACGTCCCCGCAGTTGTCGCCGAGTACACGGTCGCGCCGAACGATGCGCTCATGATCGCCACGGCGCAGGAGCTGAGCTCCAAACTCGAAGAGATGGGACCCGTCCCCTGTGACACGGTCTTGAAGCTGCTCGGCAGTCTGTACGCGTTGAACAACGGCCGCGCATTCGACGCGCTCGCGTACCCGATGGCGATCGTGGACATCGTGCTGGCAGCGCTCAAAGCCTACCAGTACGATGTAGGCGCGACGTTCAAGGACCTCTCCGGCGCCTGGTTGCGCACGTACCAAGGAAGTCGGCTCCTGCGTCGCTCCTACGAGCGCCAAGGCGACACGGACGCTGTCGCACAGGTCGACGCGATGCTCCTCAAGCTCACGTACTTTTGATTGATCCGCGAGCAAGATAGAAGATGGAAGATGGGGGTATCTTTGTGAGCCACTTCTTCTCCCGCTGGGCTGGCCGGCGCGACCATCACAATCGCGGCGGCAGTGCCAGTGTTGCCTGTTCCAGCTTTGTTATTTGCATTCCTGCCTTGTTTTCTTTTGTATGGAGGCGCCGAGTCCTCCCATCTCCAATCAATTACAAACACGCACACCCTCTTTCTTCTTTCGTTTTTCGTATTTGGTTGGATGGTTTTGCTGTGGTTGGAATGAGTTTGGTGTGCTTTGGTGCGCCTCGGAAGGCAAGTCTTCAAGCACCAGCTTCCCATGTTTCCCTGGACGAAACCCACCCATTCCTTGTTCTTAACTCTTTTATGTAACGTATGGTTGCTTTGCCTGCCTGCCATGGTCCAGTATTCTTGATGAGCGACTGGCACGCACATGGTGTTGATCAGCTCGCGGCTGTGAACGCGTACTACGAGGGCGTCGCCAGCGTGTGCGCGACGACGCTTCGGCCGCCGGCCGCACCCTTCTTCCGCGTCCAAGCGCCGCCGGTGGTGGAGGGCTCGGAGGGCTCGGAGGGAGCCGCCGCGAGCCGCTCGAACAAGAAACGCAAGCGCCAGCGGCAACAGCAGCGTCACCTGGACGAGCTGCTAGCGAGCGGCAAGTTTGTACCCCTGGATGACGACGTCGTGGAAGCGCTGGAGCGTGCCCATGCATGCGCGATCGGTGGGCGCGAGTGGGTGGTTACACTCGGAAATGGGAGTCGCGCCGAGGAAGATGCTGAAGACGTGAACCGCGGAGAAGATGATGCAGGAGTCGTGGCCACTACTGGTGACTCACATACGAACTCGAGCGTCAAGATCATCCGCATCGCACACAACGGCGAAGTGTGCCTGATGCCCCCACACTCAAAGTTTCTCCAAGGAGATGTGCGCCTCACACTGCCCGCCGAGAGCTCTTCTCTGGGCAAGTTCCAGTTTATTGTAATGGATCCGCCATGGGAAAACAAAAGCGTCGACCGCAAGCGTTGCTACAAGACGTTCCACCACCGCGAGCTGCTCAAGCTGCCCATCGAAAAGCTTTCCAGAGGCGGAGATGCGAAAACTGACGGCGACGAGGGATGCGTGCTCGCGATCTGGGTCACCAACCGGCCGACCTATTCCACCTTCATCCTCGACGAGCTGCTGGCCCATTGGGGCTTCACCTTCCACGCGATCTGGTACTGGCTCAAAGTGTGCACGACCGGCGAGCTCGTGTCGCCGCTCCGCGCGTCGCATCGACTGCCCGTGGAGAAGCTCATTGTCGCGACGCGCGCGTCGTCTCGTGGCGCTCAGGAGCGGCTCGGCGCCCAACTGGGCAACGCGCCGCGCGTCGTCGTGAGCGTGCCGTTGCGCCACTCGTGGAAGCCACCGCCAGAGAGTTTCTTCGACGCGGAGACGCTCGCAGGCCGGAACCTGGAGCTCTTTGCGCGCGAGCTGCGGCCGCGGTTCGTCAGCGCGGGTCATGAACCGCTCAAATTTCAGACGCTGGCTCACTTCAACGTGGGAAACCATCCGCGTTGGTTATGGACGTAACGTACCCATCACGTAACCCTTGTTGTTGTTGTTGTGTCCCCAACGTTTGTTTCCCCCAGTCTGTCTGTGACCGCGACAGGAGGAAACCCCATCATGCGCGTGACACCGACGCGCCGCCGCCGCCGTGGCAACGGCACCGTGAAGAGCTGGACCAGCGAAGGAGACGAAAGCCAGCTGCCCGTTGACGAGATGGACGTGCCGACGGTCGTGCTGCCAGCGCACGTGGCTGCCGTTGCCACGGACGCCGCCCCGGGGGCATCACCGGAGAGGGATCGCCCCGCGCAAGCCGCGGCACCCGTCGCCGTGTCTGCATCGTCGCTGGCCGAGATGCAGTCGGCGGATACAGTGCTGGCGGCGACGGAGTTGCTGCAGCGGATCGATCGGCTGCAGGCGGAAATGGAGCGACCCGGGACCGGTGAGAATGGGTGAGTGTGTCGCTTTCTCTCTCCCTCGACAGCAGCGTAAAAACACGGAACGCGGACATTTCTGACGTCTCTGGATGAGTTGCTGTCCAGACATGTTGTCCATGACTATCGCACTGCGTGCGCGGATCTGATCAAGCAGTATCCGTGGCTTGCGTTGTCCAAGGACGTGGATCAGCGGCTGTGGGGGTCGTGGCAACGCGAACTGGCAGCACTAGAGGGCCACTTGGCAACGTCTACGTCAGGTGACGGGGAAATGAAGTTGCGGGATGCGCTGTACGTGGCGTTACGTAACTACAGTGCGCTAATCCAGGAGGTCCAAGCGGCCGCGCGCGCTCCGAGTGCTACGACCCCCGCGGGGACGACCGACGCGACAACCCCACAATTACTCCATCGCCTCTCGCTCGCCCACGCACACGTCATGTACGCGCTGGAGATCCACACGGCTGGCCAGGATGGCAAGAAGAACTGGCGCATGCCGGAGCTATACTACGAGCGCGCTCGGCGCTGGTACGTAACCCAGGGCGAGACTCATTACCATCTCGCGCGGATCGTACTCCACGACAACCGCTGTGCCGAGGCCCTCTATCATCTCGTGCGATCGCGCATCGCCGCCACACCGTTCGACAGCCCCGGCTCGCTTGCGGACCAATTTGCGCACGTGTCGGGGCTACGCGAGAGCGCGTCCAGCGACGCCACGGTGGACGAAGCCACGAGCTGGTTGCGCCTTGACCGCACAGTACTCTCTGTGATTGCGCCTTACTTTGGGCAACAGCAAGAGTTCATGGCCCATCGTCGCGCGCCGCAAGAGCTCATGACAGCCTTTTGCGGCGTGTTGGACACTGTCTGCGGCGATAGCGTCGCCGCCGGATCGGACGACGACCGCGACAAGGCCATCGCAGGAGCCTCGATTCAGCTTGTACGACTTGCGTGCCTGTTAATCGCGTGCGCGTGTCTACAATCGGTATGTTTGATTCATCGTACGATGCTTGATGTTTGGGGGTTAACCACGCGTGTGTGGCTATCTGTAGGACCTCGTGCAGAATTCTGCTGCAGTCCCAGCAGCAGCGGTTGACGTTGTTTCTGTCAAGAACCCTCGTGCAATCGAGCTTCTTGCATCGGTTGTCAATGCCTTACTGCATCGCGTTCTGGCTGCCATCACCAGTCCCTTGCGCACGGTTCGCCAGAAAGAACAGGCACTCCAGCTCATGCTTCCGGCCGTCAACGTCGCGTTTGCATGGCTTGTGCGCATCGAATGGAGAAGGATGGTTGCCGAGGCGACGCGCGCGAGCTGTGAGCAGCTCAGCACTATGGTCCTCACAGGAATCATCGCCGGGGGATTCCTTGCCCCACACGAAGATATTACGTCGACAAGTGCGCCCACGACGGCCACGCCACCTCTCGAGGAGGAAGCCGAAGTCGTTGGACTCGCGTGTTACGACTGGATCTTAACTGCTGCTGAAGAAAATCTCGCGGCTACACAAGATGGCGCGACGGAACGCGAGCTGCTCCAACGCCGGATCGTCAAGTTCTTGTCGTTTGTCGAGGCCTTCATGACGCCTCGTCCAGCCGCCGCAGCGGTCATCGCGTCGGCTGCGCCCTCTGCTTCAACCCTCGAAGGGCGCACCGACCACGTTGCGGGCCAGCTGGAGCAGCTGTCAGTAGCGACGAGCGCCTCAAGTCCGCCCACGGCGAGTTCCGGCATCGAGCGTGTATCCACGGCAGAGGCGCAGCGAGACTCGGTTTCGTTGAACGTGACGGGCGTGCGGGAACTGTGGACACCGGCGACCATGACCACTTCGACGAGATCCACTAGCAAATCCAAGGCCAGAAACAACACCAAGGCGCCGCCCGTAGCCACGAACGCGTCCTTGACGACTCCAGTAACTGCTCCAGCTACTGCTCCAGCGGCTGCTGCGAGCAGCGAGCGCGTCGTGGTGCTGGATGCCGCCAACATCGCCATGCGCCACGGTCTCCAGCGGCGCTTTTCGTGCCGCGGCATCCAGCTCTGCGCCGAGTACTTTATCGCGCAGGGCGACCGCGTGGTGGCGTTTCTCCCCGACTATTGCCTCGACGTGGACGCCGACGGGTCGTTCCGGCGGCGCGTGGCTGTCGCCGGTGGCGGCGGCGGGCGCGGGCGCCGTCGTGAGGGCCGCTTCACGATCACGCCCGACGACCGCGTGCTGCTGGAGATCCTCGTGGACTCGGGCGTGGTCGTGCTCACGCCGGCCATGGACTCGGACGACCTGTACTGCATCCACTATGCCAAGCGCCACAACGCGTTTCTCGTCACGAACGACTTGTTCCGCGACCACATTAGCGACACGGACGGCCCCAAGGCGCGCCAGACCGAGCTCCGCAACTGGCTCCAGACGCGCCGCATCTCGTACACGTTTGTCGCCGACGAGTTTTTGCCCAACCCGAACTCGGCCTACGAGAAGGCGCGGTCACTCGCGGGCGCGCCGCCGCCGCCCGCGGCCACGGCGTCGTGAGGGAGGCCGGTGGGATGGCAGTGAGAGGGCACCGCCAGCTGCATCCCATACATACTCCCAGTGGACAGCCCTCCCTCCAGAAGCGTCCGTGAGGACCCGCGCCCGCGGAGTGTCCCAAAGACCGCCATGGGGCATTCTTTTTTTTTCTCGTGTGGCGTTGACGTGCGGCATCAGATGGTCCAGCCTGTGTGGCGTCGACCTGAGAAGAATGGCCCGGCGCTGGCCGATTGGTTAGGCTATGGAAAAGGCTAGCCTGATTGAACTCCAGATGCTAACCGACCAAATCAAACTGCGTGGATGGAAGGAAGATCGCCAGTTCCTGGCTCTCATGTGGGGCATGATTGATGGGAACGAGGGGCGCTCTATTCGGGTCAGATTAGCTCACAGGCACCACCCACCTGCGGGCTGACGCAATTCGCGGCACGCACGACAGCACGATCGGCGGCACACTTTCCAACAAAACGCGGCACGCGCCCTCCCCACGCCAACAACAACAACCCCCCTCGGCCACACTCGAACACTGCGCGCTCCCTCGCCACGCGGTCGCCCCCACACACCAACGCCGGCGCCCAACAACAGACCCCCGCGATCCCAACAACTCCCAAATCCAACCACCACCACTTTTCCTCCGCGTGCGTCCAACGACTGTATCCCGGAGAGACGCCATGGCCACGTCGCTGCCGCTCGCGCGGGGCTTTTTCCAGGCCTCGGGCGCGCGCCCGAGCGAGGACCAGCGGCGGCAGTACATTGAGTTTGCCGAGTCGTCCATCCGCAAGGTGTTTGCGCTGAGCGACTGCCACCGCAACAGTTGGATCCCCGTGCGCGAGAAGAAAGGGGTCGCCGTGTTCCGCAACTTTGGCGCGGCCCGCGGCGCGCAGGCCCACAAGTCCAACATCGCCGAGGTCGGCGGCAAGAGCCAGGTCCAGGCCTCGCTCGACGAAGTCGCGCGCGCGTACGCGGCCCACGACGACGCGCTGTTCCAGCGGCTCATGAAAAAGCTCAACGCCGCCGTGCTCGACGCCGCCGTGGTCTCGACCATCGTGCCGCGCACGCCGCTCGCGCCGTACCGGTACATTGGCATCAAGTGGTTTGCCGTCAAGACGCCCACGCCGCTCGTGTCGCACCGCGACTACTGCTGCCTCGAAGTCCAGGACAAGATCGTCGACGCCTACGGCAACGAAATGTTTATCCGCATCCTCAACTCGATCGAGATCAAAGAGTGCCCGCCGCTCGAAAACTCGCACGGGCTCGTGCGCGCCAAGATGCTCGCGGGCTACATGTACCGCGTCGACCGCGCCGAGCCCGCGGTCGTGCGCATCCACCACGTCGCGCGGTACGATCCTGGCGGCTATTTCCCCTCGCAGTGGGCCTACAAGATGGCCGAGTCGCAGCTCGTCAGCAGCGTCGTCCAGATCAAGCGCGTGGTCGAGAAGCAGCAGATGAACGCCTGCACGTTTGTCGACAAGAAGCAGTGGGTGCCCAACCACGAGCGGCTCCACTGCGCCGTGTGTAGCCGCCAGTTTGGCACGTTCCGCCCGCGCCACCACTGCCGGTGCTGCGGCGAAGTCATTTGCGGCAAGTGCTCCGTGTTCAAGTCGGTCGACGTGCCCGGCACGACGCTCAAGAACGTGCGCATTTGCTCGATTTGCAACATGGGCGTCCAGAAGGCCCGCCCGCAGGACGGCGCCGACGGCCAGCTCGACGACTCCATGTCCGACATCTCGACGTCCTCGGTCACGTCCAGCAGCACGATTGCACACAACGAAATGAACCTCATGGACCTGTACCTGAGCGGCCCGCCGGGCACGCCCTCGGCCTACTCGACGGCCTCGGCCCAGTCCAACATCTCGATGCGGTCCACGGCGTCCTCGCGCTCGGTGATGGACGCGCGGGCCCACCGCGGCAACAGCGGCGGCAACTCGACGCCCGGCACGGCGCGCTTCTTCAAGGGCGGAAGCAGCCGCGGCGGCGGCAACAACATTTTCAGCAGCTCGAGCCGCGTCACCACGACCTTCGCGTCGACCAGCAGCACGCCAGCGTCGCGGGCCACCGTGGGCGCGCTCTTCAACGAGACCAACACGCCGCGCTCGTACATTGGTGGTGGCTTGACGCCGAGCCGCATGGCGCCATCGCACGGGCTGGGCTTTGGTCTGACGTCCAGTGCGGCGTCCACGCCTCGAGGGGCGGCGCTCTCGGGCGCTGATGCCAGCGACTCGGAGACGGCAGGCGACCACGAACGCCGCAAGTCGGTGTACAAGCAGAACCCACTCGACCTTGCATACCTACGCGAGTCGGTTCGCGTCAAGCGCACCGACACGGCTTCCTCAAGCCACACGAACGACGACGACGATGCCATGCAGGGCACGGCACAGGATGTTGATGCCAAAACCGTAGCCCCCCCTGCGGTCGAGCCCACGACCGAGATGACGACCGAGGTGCCTTTGCCGAAGTCAGACGTGGTCGTCGAATCGTCTGTCGACGCGACGACAACGGCGACGGAATTGGCCACGATCGCGGTCACGATCCCGCCGCTCGTTGAAGAACAGCCTGCTGCTGCTGAGACTGCCGCTGAGACGGCTACGCCCGAGATCCAGTCTGCGGCTGCTGAGGCTGTGGCGAAGTCCACGACGCCGCGACGATGCCGCGGTGAGTCTGGCGCGGCGCTGCTTCCTCCTGCCAAGATGCCGCGTCTCGAGGACGGCGACGAGGACGTTGAGATGGATGATGCCACGAGCGAAAACCAGCAGGAAGTCGACACCGCCGAGGCCGAGTCCCCTGTCGCGCCCACCACCGTGGATATTGCACCCGAAACGACTGAAGTCGCGGACGAGGTCCTCGTCTCCAAGTCCATGGACTTTGAGATGGACGAGCCGATCCGCTCGAACGCTAACAGCACGAGCACCTGCGAATCGTCAAACGGCACGGCCGCTGCCGTGCAGCCCCTCTCGACCGTGGCCGAGACGCCGCGCAAGAGCTTCCTCGGTGGCCTCTTCTCGCGCGCGAGCCTCGACTCCAAGCCTGCATCCGCCTAATGTTGGTCCGAACCAACCAATCCCCCCCCTCCCTATTAGATCCTGTCAGGGTGGAGGAAGTCTCGAGGTGCGATCCCGACCCATTCAAGACCCCTCCACGCATTAGTCTCTTTCCTTGGCTTATGTCAAGCCGGCCCACTAGCCGGGTCCGGCCCCGCGTGCATGATGTGCACGCGGTGGGAACCCCTCTCCCCGTACACTACTCCAACTGCGCTCCACTCCACACAATGCCGTGGTCCTCCATCCTCCCCCCACGGGCGGAGGAGGACAAACGCGCGCGCGCCCGATCTCCATGTCTCCCTCGTTCTACTTTCAACCATGACGCTCTACATCCCAACTCCTCATCCCCCCGAAAACGAAAAAGCTGTAAACCGCAACTAACCGCACCCATGAAATCTATATTATGAAACGCTGTAAAAAAAAAGTGAGAGATCTCAGCTTGTTGAAGTCGCCGCCCGTCCCGTCGCGAGCCCCTCGAGCGTTTTTTGCTGCTGGAGTAGCACCTCGAGTTTCTTGGCGCCGTCCAAAAACTGCCGCGACTGCGCACGCTGCTTGGCGACCAGCAGCCGCTCGTGCTGCAGCTGCCTTGCGGCCTGTTCGAGCGCCGCCTTGTCGCGCGCGAGCTGCTCGGTCTGGGCGGCGCTCGTCTCGGCCGTGCGCGCGAGCTCCGCGTGGGCCGCGCGGAGCGTCTCGAGCTCGCGCTGGAGCGCGCCGAACGCCTCTTGGCGCTGCGCGAGCGCGCGTGACTTGTCGAGCGTCTCGCGTCCGAGCCGCGTGAGCTCGGCGCGGCGCGCCTCGAGCACGGTCTCTTGCTGCGCGAGCCGGTGCACGCGGTCCTCGATGTACGCGGTCTTGGCGTCCAGCGCCGCGCGCTCCTCGACGAGCCGCAGGCGCCGCACTTCGAGCTGCTCGCGGGTCGCGTCGAGGCGCGCGCGCTCCTCGTCGACGCGCGCGCCGCTCGTGGCCAGCGACGCCATGAGCTCGCGCCGCTGGTCGTCAAGCGCGTCGCGCTCGCGCGCGAGCTTGGCGAGCTCCTCGTGGAGCCGCTGCTCGGCGCGGTCCTCGGCCGCCTGCTTGGCCGCCCGCGCGAGCGCGAGCTCCTTGTCAAAGCGCACGCTTTCGCGCGCGAGCTGCGCCTCGACGTCGGCCACGCGCTGCTTGAGCTGCGCCTCGAGCTTCTCGATGCGCTCGCGCTCGTGCGCGACCATGGCGCGGTGCGCCTCGGGCAGCGTCGCGCGCTCGGTCTGCCACGCGCTGCGCTCGAGCGCGAGCGTCTTGTAAGCGGCTTCGACCTCGACAGTGGCCTTGTGGGCCACGACCTCGCACTCCATCTTGTGCTGGACCGCAAGCTCGTCGGCGCGGCGCTCGGCCGCGAGCTTGCCGCCCACGGCGGCCTCGTACTTGAGGTTGAGCGCGTGGAAGTCGCTGAGCGTGGCCTGGAGCTTCTCGGCGAGCGCGAGGTTCCGCGCCTCGACCGCGCGCTGCTCGCTGTCGCGCTGCTCGAGCGCCACGCGGAGCGCCTCGTTGGCCATGAGCTGTTGCTCGAGCCGTGCGTCCGCGGCGTGGGCGCGCACCGCGAGCTCGTCCAGCTCGGCGCGGAGGCTGGCGGCGCCTCTCTCGGCCTCGGCGCGGCGCTCGGCCGCGCGCTTGCGCTTCTTGTCGATCCGCGCCTTGCGCATCTTGGCCTCGTCCTTGAGCACGCGCAGCTCGGTCTTGAGCTCGCGCTCCTTCCACGCGAGCAGCGCGTTGTGCTCGCGGAGCCGCTCGAGCTCGTCCTGGTATTTGCTCTCAACCTTGCGCAGCAGCAGCGACAGCGACGCGTCGCTCTCCTGCTGGAGCAGCACCTGCGCCGCCTGCGTCAGGTACGGAGGCGGCGGCATGTGCACGGGCATCGAGGCCGGCGGCGGTGGTGGTGGCGGCACGCGCTCGGGCGACCGGGGCTTGGACAGCACCTTGAGGTCGACATGGGGCGAGTTGGGGTTCAAGTGGGTCTTGGCGGGCTGCGGGCTGCTGGCGTTGCTGGCCGCGCTGCCCGAGCCACGGCGCACGGGCACCGACAGATCCACGACGAGCCGCGTGAGGCTCTGCGAGACGCGGCTCTCGTCCTCGAACGAGCCGTCGCTGTACGCGTACTCGGCGTCCTCGGCGATCGCGGCCGGCGGCGACAGCAGCGACGCGTCACGCCGCACGGGACTCCGCTGTGTGGCCGCGGGCCTGGGGGGATCGTCGGCGTCTTCAAAATCGACACTGTAGGCGTCGTCCTCGGCCTCGTAGTCGTCGTCCGCGTACGGATCCACCGAGGAGGACTCGGCCGCAGACGGCGACGCCTTGGCGGCTGTGGAGGTATGGGACAAAGGACCAGGACTAGGCTTGGCGGACGTCGTTACAGGGGGCTTGGCGGGTGGCTTGGCGGAGACTGTCGGGACGTCGTCTTCCTCGATCTCGTCGGCGAGAAAGCTGTCTTCGTAGGCGTCGACGTCGGAAGCGACTTCCGACGCGGCTGAATCGTCGCTGTCCATCGCGAAGGAATGACGCGTAGTAGTCGACCGGGCGGATCGCGTCGTCTGCGCAGAGTGTGTGGTGGGATGCCTTTCAAAATGCACTTTGCTTGACGGGATCGCCCATCGGTAACGGCTCCCAAGTCGCTATTTCCAGCCCGCTGGGTCAACCATCCCACACACACACGCTGCGCGCGATCGCACGGCCCTGTTGTCGACGCATTCTCCGTTTTCCCTGTACTCGCCCGCATTGCCCCCGGCACCCGATCCACTCACGCCCGCCGACAGGAGACACGAACAACACAACGACGGAAACGCGACGACCCACGGCGACCTCGGCAAAGAAGCAAAATATTTTTTTGTTGAGGGATTCCAAGACGGCGTCGCGCTGGGCGGCGTCGCCCCTCTCAAGCGGAAAAACACACGAGGACTCTCGGGGGCCGCGGGGCCCCACGCAGCAGCAGCAGCATCCGACGCTTACTTCATCTTGTCGGCGTTCGAGTTCGGGCCGACCTTCTTGGCGCCAGGGACGACGTTCACGAAGCGGCGGTTGTACTGCCAGCGCTTCTTGGCACGGCCCGTGAGCGCCTTCTTCTTCTCCTCGCTCTTGGCGACCTTGGGGGTCTGGTTCTTGACCTTACCGGCACGGGCCAGCGAACCGTGGACCTTACCACCACCGCGGAGGCGCAGCGACAGGTTCAGCGTCGTGTTGTTCTCAATGCTGCCACACATATCCCACACACATAGAGCGTTAGTCCCGCGCGTCGTCGATGCCTCCGCGTCGACGCTTGACGCACCTCATGGTGCTCGAGTGGTTTTCCTCTTTTCCGCCTGCGAAAATGCCCACCCAACCAAATTCCCCCAGGGGCCCTTTGGTTGGCTGTCGCCGCCAGCCAACGAACGACACTCGCTGGCGGCGAGCAGGCAAAAACCCTGAATCGACCACCCAATCACCCAAACACCACCGACATGACCATCACTCGTGTTGCCGACCCTTTTTACGGAGTTGGAGGGGGGGGGACGTAAAAACTCCCTTCAGGTGGCCCCAACACGCACTTATGTGGCACTAATACAACTCCGTTCTAGTGACGACACAGCCGGCCAAGGGGAAACCCGACATTCCCACCACGCACGCTTGGTCATGGCCGCCTTCTCGCTGACGCTGCTGCGCCGCCTGCGCGGGCCGGCGCGCGCCGCTTCCCACACGCGCGTCACGCAAGCGTGGGCGCGTCGCGCACTCTCGACCGACGCGTCGGACGCCGCCGTCGACGGGCCGCTGCTGCCCGAGCACATCAAGTTCCGCATGCCCGACCTCGACTTTGAGCAGATCTCGGGCTCGGGCGGCGTCACGCTGTCCAAGTGGCACGTCCAGGAGGGTGACGCGATCCGCGACGGCGCGCACATGTGCGAGATCGACACGCCCGACCTCGTGTTCGTGCTCGACGCCGGCGACGAAGGCTACCTCGCGCGCATCCGTACGGCTCGCTCCGGAAGGAGAGGAAAGGAAAACGTATCTAACTGTTTTTTGTATTGTATTGTATTGCAGTGGTGCCGGCCGAGACCAAGGACGTGCCGCCCGGCCAGCCGCTCGCGATCATCGTGCCCACGGAGGACGACGTCGCGGCCTTCCGCGCGGCGCTGCAGCAGCACCCCAAGGCCATCGAGGGCTACGTCGAGCCCACGGACGCGGACGTCGCCGAGGCCCCGGACGCCTCGTCGGCTGCGTCAGCCGACAAGGACTCGTCAAATGCCGACTCGGACAAGGACAAGGACGACGGTGCGGCCGTGCTGCGCGTGCTGAGCAAGCTCCACAAGGAGGGCCACTTTGCCGACGACGCCGTCTACAAGGCGCTCAAGTCGCTCGCGCGCAAGAACGACGCCGCGCTGCTCGTGACGTTCAAGGGCAGCTTTGACGGCGAGGCGTTTGACGCCGACTTCTTTGTCGAGACGGCCACTGAGCTCGCCGACGAGGCGCTCCAGGCCGCCAAGGACTCCACGAGCAATTGAGAGTGAGAGAACCAAGGTAATATACATTTTTGCTTTACGTGCTCCCGCCGACAACGACTATGGGTGCTGTCTGTGTCGTCGACAGCGCGCCGCCGTGGCCCGAGAAACCGTTGTCGTCCACAGTCACCGACACCACGTCGCTGCCCCCGCCAGCGTCGTCCCCACACGCGTTCGCTCGCAGACATGCGTACTCGATCAGGCGTCTGTCAGCCAGTAGCGCCTTCAAGTCGGACAGCGAAGCCGCAAGCTCGAGCACCGCGGTGCCACGCGGGTCCAGCGCAGTCAGCACCATGGCGCCTCGCACGGCATCGACGTCGGCGAGCCGCACGCGCCCGCGCTGCACAGCCACGCGAAGCAGCAGCCGCGCCGTCGCGCCGGCGTCGTCATCGCGGACGTGAATCGCCGGGAGCTGCGTCCACGCGTCCAGCGGCGTAAACACTCGTGCCGGCATCTCGACAACGGGCGGTCGATTGCGCGCCACGACGCGCACGCGCACGCGCTGTGTCGTTGAGAAGGCTGCCTGCTGCTCGCTCGGTGCCTCGGAGAGTGTGGCGACGACTGCGTCGTCCCACCCGTCCAGCACCGACTCCTTTGTGTCGCCGCCCCGCGTTGGTGCCACGTACACGATCTGCGCAACAAGACAGTTGAGCGTCGACAGTGTGCCGCGCAGTGTTACTTCTTGTGCCGGCTCGTCCGCTGGGACTTGAACTTTGGCTCGCGTGTCATGTTGGTCGTCGCAGTTGTGACGATGCGGCAGCCGTACAAGCCCACCGCGCTCGCTACGGAGCGTCATGCTGTACGTGGTGATGGTATTGCTATCCTCTGACTCGTTGTCGTCGTCGTCCACGAGCGTCAGTGACCGCGAAACCACCACGCGCGCGCTGTCAGTTCTCTTGCTCGGTATCGCAAGTGAGCGACCAACGACCACAAACCCACAGCCACCCAGCGGTTGCAGTCGCTTCGCAGCGTCCGAAGTGCGCGCGTCGTCATCCATAGCGGCGTCATTCACCACAACGACCTCTCTTGAGCCAGCAAACAGCTTTTGCGTACCCATACTCGAGCCGTCGGACGTCCAGAACTCGACGACACTCGCGTCGCGGTCGCTCGCGGCGGCAAATACCAGCACGGACGATGTCAAAGTCGAAAGTTGCAGCACCGAGAGGTACCGCGGCGCCGCGCCACGAGCGCCTGGCACGAGATCGCTCAGCAGCTGCGTGCCGGCCGAAGTGCCGTCGGTCACCCACAGCTCAGCGCCGTGGACGCTATCGTCAGCCTGGAAGAAAATCCGATTGTTGAACAATGTGAGGAACCGAGGCGTCGAACCAAGGGGCCCACTGCAGATGTCGAGCACGAGCACCGTGCCCGCCGCGGACCCATCGCTGGCCCAGAGTTCGGCTCCGTGGATGCCGTCGTCCGCCTGGAAGAGCAGAAGGCCGCTCGAAGACAACGCTGTGAGGAACCGCGGAGATGACGACGCCGTGCCGCTGTAAATGTCGAGCACGAGTCGGGTCGCCGTCCCCGCGTGGTCGACCTGCGCGAATTCCCGTCGCGAGTTCCCGTCGCTCACCCAGAGTTCTCGGCCTGCTGCTTCGGTCTCGGCTGAGAAGAAGAGCTTACCACCAACGACTGTGAGATGGTCGGGTGCACTGCTGCGCGTGCCAACGGCCACGTCCGCGACGAGCTGTGTGTTGGCGCGCGAGCCGTCCGTAGCCCACAACTCAGCGCCGAAGTCGGGCGTGGTCCCCTGGAAGAAGAGCCGCCCTTGGAACTCGGTCAGGTATGCAAGCTGGGATACGGCACTGGTAACGCGGTGTGTGCCATCGCGTGTGCCGTCGGTGGCCCACAACGCCGAAGACACCGACGAGGCTTGGTCATCGTCCTCGTCTTCGTCGGCGTATCGCCGACGACACACGATGCCAGCAAAATCCGCGGTCTGGAACCCGACGTCTGGGCGGTACGAGTCGCGGTGGCCCGTGTGTTTGAACGCGCCAGTCACGCGCGAATCGGCGAAGCGGAAGTGCGCGCGCTGCTGGTCGCCCCATGCGAACGCGTCCCAGCCGCACTGGTCAAAGTACACCAGTGGCTCTGCGTGCGCGTTACCAAGGTCTGTGGGCTCGGTGCCCACAAACACACGAGCAGCCTCGGCCGTGGTCATCCATCGTAGCCCCGCGGGGCAGTCGTAGGTCTCGTCAGGGTCCCAGGTCGTGCTCTGCGCGACGACGAAGAAGACGCCAGGCGCGAACGCGCTCTCACGCGCGCCATCGCATCGATCCCGTAAATCCGGACGCAATCGCCACGCGTCGGCGTCGATTCCGCGCGCGGCGAAATACACGCGGCCGTCCACGGAAAACCGTGTTAGGAAACGTGGCTCGGACGACGATGCGAGAGGTGACAGGTCCTTCAGGAGTTGCGTGCCACTTGCCGTGCCATCGCTTGTCCAGAGTTCCGAGCCGCTGGAGCCGGTGAACGCGCTGAAGACGAGTTGGGACGGGGACAGCAAGGCCAAGGACGACACAGCCGCGCGCGGGTCCTTTATAGCAGTGATATCCACCAGGCTACGCACGCGCGATGGCGAATCAGCGCCGCGAGGGTCCACAAGCAGTAATTGCCACGTTGGGAAATCGTCGATACCATCAGTTGCTGATGAGCCCTTGGCAGCTTGCAGTGGTGGCGCGCCTTGGATCAGTATGGAGGCGCCTTCGTCGACCTCGAGCGGCGGTGCACGCGAGCCAAATGGTGGCACGAGGATCTGTGGGCCGACGTTCACACGACGGACGCGCACAACCATCGCGAAGGCCGTTTCCAGGGCCTTCCCTGGTGGACTTCCGAAGAAGCCAAGGTCCGAGACCTCGAGGAGCACGACGGCGTGACCGGCAAAGTGGGACGCGCTCGTGAAGACCAACGACGAGAGCACGACGGTGTTGAGGGTCTCGATCGGCGCATAGTATACAATGGATGAGCCGCCCCACGCCGCCGAGGCGGCGGACAGCGGAGCCGTGTCTTGCGAGGTAAGCACCCCATAGTTTTTTTGGAGCGTCTCCACGCTCGTGGACGTCGCGACACGGCATGAGCGGCATGACACGCGCACTCGGAAAGTCGCCTCTGGTCGAAGGATGGGTTCTCCGATTGCATCTGTCACCATCACGTCAGCGTCATGGAGCGAGATGGCGTCGAGCGGCTGCTGGAGCTCCGTGGACGCATCCTGTGTCGGCGCGAATCGACTGTGGATCGCATCGTTGGCTATGTCGCGCGCGTCCACGGGCTGGAATCGAGGCGAGACCACTTGTGGGGCGTCGTTGACTGCCGCGATCTGCGCGCGCAACGTCATCGTTGCCGTCAGTGGCGAGTCGGCAGCACAGGCACCACTCGGAGCAAACGCGCGCAGCGTGATTGCGTCCAGGACGTGGCCGCTCGTGTGGAAGTCGGGTCGAGGGCGGTAGATGAGCCCGCGCAGCGCGGCGTTGAGCTCGGCCACGCGGCCCGTGACCACGACTCGCGAGAAAAACAGCAGCCGCGTCGCCTCGAACTGCGGTGGCCAGGCTTCGGGTGCGCGTGCGTCCGTGACGTGCAGGCCGCGCGTGGTCGCAAGCATCACGCCGGCACCGTCGCGCACATCGATCGCGACCGACAACTCGCGGTGGAAACCACCTTCATCGTCAGGCTCTTGGTCCGCAAGAACGTCTGGGTCCTCGATCGCGAGCGACGTCACAAGTGCTTGGCCGTCTTCGTCCAACACAATATCGGCCTGTAAACTGTCTCGTGACGGTGGCGGCTGTTGGCGCCACTGTGGGGCGTCGCACACGGGCGATACAAACATTGTGACGCCCACTGCCATCGCGTCGGCATCCTCACTGTCCACAGGGCCATCAGTGAACTGTTTGGCCGTGAAGTCGAGCCGCTCGGTGCCGAACCAGTTGGCGTCGGGTACGTATGTGCTGCCATTCAGCGCGGCGTTGAGCTGCGGGATGAAGCCCCGTACTCGCAGCACGCGGTCCGTTCCCGTGGGCACCACGAGCAGCCGGGCGCCGCTGAATGCCGACGGCGCCACGTGAAAACGGCCGTGGCGGGTCTCGACTGTGAGTTCGTACTGCGGAGCCGCGGCGGTCGGTCGTGTGGATGCATCGCGGTCTTGCAAAGTGATCGAGCCATTGAAGACCAGCGCCGTGTCTTCGTCCATCATGAGCACGACGTCCTGAGGCGCGGACAGCGTCAGTGCGTGCTGCGTTCGCTGGAGCGGCAGCACGACAAGCCGCTGCCGTGCAACCTGAGGTCCGCCGGTGCCCAACGAGCCGCGGTCATCGGCCGTGAACCACACCTCCACGGGCTCGCGCACGACGCTGTCCAAGTCGGCGGTCGTGAGCACGATCTCGCTCAGCGCACGGTTCAGCTCGGTCAGCGTCCCCTCCAAGGCAACGTAGTTCGATGCTGAGGTGTAAATTGGCGGCTGTTCAAGGCGCGGCAGCGTGAGCGAGCCGCTTCCCGTGACTTCCACGACGACTTCCCACTCACACTGGAGCGCATCACAGTCGGCCAAGGCCGCGTCGACGTCGTGGAGCCCGACGCCGGCGATCCGCGTTGAGCCGTCTTGCCGCCACGCAACCCGGGAGGCCGGCAGTATCCACTGCGGGGCATCGTTGACAGCGTGGATCGTGATAGCCACGACGCGCGTCGTCTCGATCGACTGTTGGTTCCCGTAATCGTCGATCGCTGTCGCGACGATCTCGAGCGCGTCGGCGCCGTAATAGTCGCGGAGCGGCAAGTATCGAATCGCTGCGACGCTGCGGTTCACGAGCGCAAACCGCCCGCGCAGCCGCCAAACGCTGCCGTCGCTTGCAGAGCCCGCGATGGAGACGCCGCTCGTACGAAGCAGCGTCTCGTCGATCGCGAGGCGGCCATTCGACACGCGCAGCGTCACGTCCAGCGACGCGCGCGTCGTGTCGTCCTCGCTAGTAAACGCCAGTCCCGTGGCCTCGAGCCACTCGTCTTCGTCGCCATGGAGCGCGCCGTCTGCGTGCGCTAGCGCTGAGTACAGACTGGTCGCGCGCACAACTGGCGGCGTGATCACAACAGGATCGGGCGTCGGCGCGACAAACATGTAGAGCTGAGCGGTGGTCGAGGCGTTGAACGCCTGTCCGTCGGAGAGCGCGACCGTGATGACGTCAAAGCCGTCGTGTTCGTTGGCGTGGGCAAGACTGTTCCAGTTGGGCGCAGACGTGTAAGCGACACTCGCAAGCGCAGCATTGACGTCGCCCAATGAACCGGAGAAAACGAGTCGCGTAGAAGACGTTGCCGCCCACGCCGCCGCCTCGTTGCTGTCGATGGAGACCCCCGAGGCGCCGGGGGCAAGCAGCTTGATTGCACCGAAAAGCACACTGACATCGACGTGCACGCGCTGGCCAGCGGCTGCGTCGGAGTCGTCGACATTGAGATCTCGGATGACGAGTGCGTGGTCCTCTTCGGCATCGTAAAAGAAGCCGCCTGGCGTCGGCGCCAGGTACGGTGCGTCGTTAACTTCTGTGATAATGAGAGGCACCGCTGCGACGTCCTCTGCCTCGGCAGTGGGTATCGTCGTGCCAACAGCCACACGCACACGGATGGCTAGCGTATCGGCACCGCTGAAGTTCGGGTCACTCCTGTACGAGAGTGCACTGAGCAGGCGACTGAGACACGCGACGCGCGTTGCTACCAGGCGTACGTGTTTAGTGTCAACGAGACTCCCGTAGGTGACAATACGTACGCAGCCAGCAACAATGGATGGCACGCTCAGTCGACCGCGGGCAACGGACAGCTCGAGTTCCCAAGTCGCCACGCCGCTGCCGTCGAGGTCGTCTACGCCACGCACCGATAAACCTCGTAGCGGTGTCGGGACGTCCTCTAGAACCATGAGGGGCAAGCACTCAAGCCGGAGCCGCGACAGGTAGTCGTGGGCGGACGCCGTTACGTGTTCCACATCGGCAAGGACGACAATCACGGGCGGATCGAGCTGTGGGCGCACGATGAGATCAGCAATCGTCGTCTCCGCTGCCCGTAGGGGTGCTGCGTCAGACGACGAGACAGTAAAGTTCCATTGGACGACGTGGTCGCCCGCGCTCTGCAGCACGTTCCAGTTGAGCGGCGGGTGGAAAAGTGTGCGCCTGAGTGCATCTTCCAGCCTTTGTCGAGTGCCATTCACGAAGAGAGACTGTGCTGGAATCGGACGCTCCGGCGGGATGCTGATCGTGCCATGAGTGACCGTGATCTGTAGGCTGAAGACGTCTTGGTCGTCGGCTCGCTCATCGTCGCCACCACGTGTGGCGCGTTGGTCTGCCCAGCGTCGTTCAGTGAAGTAGTACAACGCGTTATTCAGCACGAAGAATCGGTCATTCAGCCCCGTGCTCGTGGAGGGCGTTGCCGACATGGTTCGTAGCGTGTGCGACTGCGCGAACGGTGCGTCCCACACCGGCGACGTGCCAGTGGCCGTGCCGTCCGAGACCCACAAGTTGCCGACGCCGTGTGCATCGATCGCATGGAAGTAGAGTCTCGCGTTTGCGACAGTGAGTAGCGTCGGCGCCGCGCTCGCGACCCCTGGCACAAGCTCGACGAGCAGCTGCGTGCCAGCAGCCGTGCCGTCGCTCACAAAGAGCTCACGACCCATCGCGATCGCGTTTGCCGTCGCGGCAAAGTACAGTTTGCCGCTAAATGCTGTGAGGTGCGACGGATCCGAGCCCTGGCCACTCGCGACGTTGATGTCTTTGACCATTTTGGTGCCGGCTAGCGTGCCGTCTGTGACCCAGAGTTCGCGTCCGTTCACGCAGTCGCTCGCGGCAAAAAACACTCCGACCGCTCCCAGCGGTGTGAGGAACTGCGGGTCGGACGAGCCGCCCGAAAGCGTGCAAATGTCACGCACGAGCGCCGTGCCAATCAACACACCAGCGCTCGACGCGGCGGCGCGTCGCCCTCTCTCGACCGTGACGCTTGAGAGGCCGTCGGTGGACCAGAGTTCGCGGCCCGACTCGGTCGTTGCGGCAAAGTAGAGACGCCCGTCACCTCCGGCCCACTCGGCAAAGTCGCTCGGACGCGAGCTGCGCGGCCCGCGCCAGATGTCTTCGACCAGCACGGTGCCCGTGGCCGTGCCATCCGTTTTGAACAACTCAGACCCAATCGTCGCAGTCGTGGCCTGGAACACGACCCATCGCGACTGGAATGGAGTGAGGAACGTGGGGTTGGAACCGCGCGGCCCGGGTTCGATGTCGGCGAGGCGCTTGGTCGCACCGAACGTGGCCGAGCCATCCGTTATCCACAACTCGCGGCCTGCAGCGCTGCCGTGTGTGTCGCTCGGGCCATCCTCCTCTCGGATGCAGATGATCCCAGCAAAGTCAGCCGTCGAGAACGAGACCTCCAGGGGTGCCGAGTCCCGGCGACCGGCGTGCTTGAGCGCCCCCGTGACGGCTGAGTCAGCCAAGCGGAAGTGTTTGCGCGTGACGCCGCCAAATACGAACCCGTTCCAGTCGCAGACCCCCCAAAACACGTAGGGCTCGCTGAGATTGGCGGAAACGGGCGTGCTACTACCATGCTCATCGCGAAACCGCGCGCGTGCTTCGTCTGTGGTTGCCCATCGCCACCCGACATGCGGGCAGTCGTATTTCGCCGTCGGGTCCCACGTGGCGGAGCTCGCCACGACGTATAGCAGATCTGTTGCTGTAGAGCTCAGGCGCTCTCGGTTGCATGGCTTGTCCGTGCTGAGTGTCCACGAGCTGTCGACACCGTCGGCCGCGAACACCACGCGGTTATTACTCGGAGGAACGAGCGCGAAATCGCTTGGCCTTCCACTCGCTGCGCCCGGCATCAGGTCTGCGAGAAGTTGCGTGCCATTGGTCGTGCCGTCCGAGGACCAGAGCTCTTCGCCAGTTGTACGATTCGTGCCCGCGAATATGAAGCGCCTCGTGGAAAGCGCTGCAAACGATCGTGCGGCGGTCGCGCCCAGCGAGAGTCCGGGTAAGTCTACCACCCAACGATGACGCGGGTCCACATCCGCAGACGTGATCGGCAGCGTCGTCACGAGCGGCGCCGTCAGCTCCGTGCGCCGAAGCTCCGCCACGGGAACCCACCACCTGCGCTGCGATACACGGCTCGTCGACTGGCTCGAGATTGTGAGGTTGGGGAACTGGTATCCGTTATCTTCCTTGGCAGCGTAGGTGGCGACGTCGCTCGACGCGATAGCGACGCGTGGGACATGGATCGCGTGCTGGATCGCTATCCGAAGCGTACGGACGTCAACCAACGGAGGACGGTCCTCCGGCTGATAACTGACCCGCACGGTCACGGTGTCCCGTGTGTGCAAGAAGACGCGAGAGCAGCTGTATGTGAGACCTGCGAGTGCGTCGTTCAGCGCCGCGACCCTCCCATGGAGCTCGATCACTCCGGTCCCTGCGGCTACATCAGTGACGACCAGCCCATCGATTCGAGTGAGATTCAGTTGCCCAAGGTGAGCCTCAAGACGGAGATGGACGGTTACATCAGATAGTAATGTCGGCGATACCAAAGCCAATCCACCAGCGACCGTGGCGTCAACGATGGAAATACCCCGCAGCGACAGCGTTGCATCATCACTCACAAACAACTCAACGTCACTGCCCATGCCGTTCGTTTGAGCGATCCGTGGCTCAAAGGGAGGCTCGTCGATGCGAATGAGGAGCTCGCTTCTCGTGAGAAGCTGGTCATTCGATGCCGCAAACACATCAAGCGACAAGAGATCGGCCGCGTACTCACTGAGCCGAGGAGATTGGTACTGCATGCGAGCAAGAGACGCGTTGACGGCTTCTGCGGAACCGTTTAGCCACAGCTCAGAGCTCGATATCGAATTGTCCGTGAGGCTTTGCATCGCCAGAGTCCCGTATAACACGCGGGCTCGAGTGTGCACCCACAAGAGCCCAAGAGCGACTGGTGGGAGCGCAATGCGAAAGAAATCGATGTCGTCGGTGCGGCCCCTCGTGACGACCAGATCATCTGACAAATGTGGTGCGTCTTCGGTGTACAGAGCGATGTCAGTCGGAGTCTGATATGCGAGGGCCTGCTCGTCTGTCCGAACGACCGCAACCACATCAGCGGCACCCACGAGGCGCTGTGCTCGCAACACTATGCTCACGAAGCCGCAGCACCAGCTCGCAGGTATCCTGTAGGTGAATAGCTGCAGCCACACACGTACATCCGCCGCTGCGCCAAGTAGCGAGAACGAACTCGCATCAAACTGGCCTTCCACGCCGCGCGTCCACGCCGCCTCAGCGGCAAATGCTGGGAGGCTGGTGAAACCCGGGAACACCCATGAGCCGTCTAGCCACGGTGTGTGTCGAAACGCTCGCACTGAAGCAAAGGCACCTAGACCAGTGAGCGCTCCGCCGTCTGCGATGAAAAGAGACGCCGCACGAGAAGACACGGCTGCTTGCTCCACGAACAGCACGGCGAAAGACGCACCACCGACAGACCAAATCTCTCTCCGTCGCACCATCACACGGCCAAATGATGTGGACGCGTTGCGCACGGCGTCCAATGCGTTCACGCTGGCTTGAACGGCGGTCGCGGGGGCCGACACGGAGAGCGGTGGCGTCGTTTCACCGTTAAATGAGAGTGTGAAGCTCCCGCCGAGGGCATTTGCCGGAGTCAAAACCGACACGACCACTCTTAGGCGCGCTTGCACAGGCTGCGCAGAACTAGTCGCGGCGATCAGCGTGGGGAAATCGCTCGGCGCATCCACAAACGTAATTATCCACGTGAACGTTGGCGGGGTGCCCGTACTCGCTCGAGACACTACCAATCGGGTGGCAGTTGCCCAGTGCCTTCGCGGCAGGAGCTGGATAGCCTCACGGAGCTTGCCTTCCAGTGAGTTCCCCCATCGTCCGCCCTCTTGAGTCAAGACGGCTTCGTCCCTAACCGTCGCCACGGCATCAAACGCGATCGGGTCAGTCGTCACGAGCACGGATCCGGTCGCGTCCGATTGAAAGCTGAGCGCAAAGGACCCGCCACTCAGCGTCCCGACGCCGCGGCTGACTGCCACTTGATACACGGGACTCACGTGCACACCATCAAGATTGACTTCGTAGACCGAGCCTTGGCCAACACCTTGTGTCACGCGCTCGATGTTTATACTTGCGCCAAGAGTCGTAATCGTGGGCCATGCAGCATCCGATACGGTTGCGATGGGCTTGAGCATTGCAACATCCGCCTCGAGTAGGGGAATATTTGCACCAGGCTGGAAGAACGTGACATCAAATGTGTACGGTGCTACACTGGTGACCTGTACTACGTGGACAGATGGAAGCTCCTCAAGTGCATCCTGCAGATGAAGTGCTGACGCGTCGGCCCTGATACTTCGTGTGGCTTCGTGGCCGAGACCCAGTGTAAAAGAACCTGACAATGACGCGCCAAACAGATCTGAACTCGTGGAGACCGCAACGGCACTGCCGACTCCAACACCTGTGAGCGCTGTCCCTGCGACCTGAAGTGGTGGGAGCGTGCTTCCTCCCGCAGCAACGGTCAAAAACATTCTCCACATGACTGTGTTGGCCACCACCGTTTTCGTGATATGCATTTTAGTTGTAAAAAGCGTCGCGACACAAGCTTCCATCGACTCGTCGCGACCACGCCCCGTTCCTTCGTTCCCAACAACTTCGTCCACGCGCATGGCAACTGCCTGGGCGTACACAGCCGCGCTCTTGACTTGGTTTGTCACGGGGTCCCTGGTTTGAAGCTGAAACGCTCCAGCCACGGAGGTCACATCGGCCCCACCGGAAGCTACCATTACCACACTGAGCACTTGGATTTGGTCGGGGCCCACAATGCGGACGCGCTGGACCTCCGGGACCACTCGGAACGCCGGTGTTCCCGTGATCCGAACGAGTGAGTCGTCATCGTACTCGTCCAAGTCGGTTGCATCACCGACCGCGTCGACAAACCCTGCTATAGAGAGACCGGAGATCGTCAAGGATCTCTGTGAAGCGTCTAAGGAAGCGTGGTCGGGTGGCAGCGTGAGCACTAGTGCATCGTTTTGCGGTTCCTCTGATTGTGGCCGGATGCGGACGATTTCGACGGCCTCAGCCGGTTTCCACGTACTCAACCCATGACCGAGATCGCTCACATAGACTTCGAGCAGCTCGCCATCCACTGCGTCACCGTCTTCATCGCTCACATCTGGGGGTTCTCGTGATCCGCTTGTTGATGATACGAAGAGCACGCTACTCAACAGTTCGTTCGCTGTCTCCAATGGCGCACTGAAGACAAGGGATTTCACGTGGCCGGGGCGCGGCATTGCTTCGCGTGGGAATGGTGCCGGATTATAGGTGACGTTTAAGAGGGAGTCATTCACGCGCGTCCACCGTGGCAGCACGATAGAGGCCATCACACTCAATACATCAAGACGGACATGCAGTGTCGACGGATTCGGCTCGCTTCTATCGACGTTGTCCACGATGCCACGGTTCAGCAGATCAAAAATGTCTGCATCGGACAGTTGGATGGACAGCTCAGTTTGGTGGAGTGTCAGGCTGCTGTTTCCGCCGTCTGTCGTTGGCTTCGCTTGCGTGGGGCCCTGATACACGGCAATGTGAGGCGGATCGTTCACAGGTCTCACACGGATCGCAACTTCGTGGGTCCACGCAACGATATCCCGTTCCTCACAATCGATTGAAAGATGAAGCGATTCGTCGCCCGAAAACTCTGCTCGAGGCTTATATAGCACAGCCGCGAGCGCGTCTCGGAGTGCTGATAGTGTGCTCTCGACGACGAGTCTTGGTGTGGTTGATGAGGTCATGATGTTCACACAACAAACCTGAGATAGTGGGACTTCTAGCGTGCCGTGAGAGACAGTTACAGTCATTCGGTACAGCTGATTTCCATCACGACTTGCCTCGCTGACCAAGAAGATCGCTCCAAGGGGGAACGACGAATCCTCATCCAGCGCGAGTATCGAGTTATTGGCTGGAATGAGTTGTTGTGCGAGCGGTACCAGATTTCCAAGTGGTGCCGGTCGAAACTGAATATGAACCTCGACCATCGAACTCGAAGTTTCATCGTCGATAACATCGTCTCCAGCCAAGAAACGGATTTTTACCAATTCTCCGGAGGGTGATGAGTCTTTTCGCTGGATTTCAATGTTGCGGAGCATGTCGTTCACCATTGCGAGAGTATTGGTGACCTCAATCGACTCGCCATGAGACGACATGCCACACACGTGGCTTACGAGTCGGATGGCAGGATGGTGGATAGTCACGAACACTGGCGTATTGCTCGCGCACTCGATCGCCACACGGACAGTTCGAAATGAGCTGCCGCCAGGTGCAAGGCCCACGCCATCGATCCACGCGACGTTGGAGCCGAGATCGCTCTCGAATGTTTCTTGTATCACTTGCCATTCAAGCGGGGGCTCGATCGTTTCAAAGGAAAATGTCACTTGAGCAGCTACAATGGCAGTTGCATACAGCGAGGTTCCAGCCTCAGCGACGCTCAATTCGACACCACAATCACCTGTTTCATTGGATGCATCCGCCGCTCGGATCTCGAGGGTTTGAAGCAGTAATTTTAGCGATCGGCGCGTTCCGAAGAATTGTAGCTTGTGCGATGGTTGCCGCGGTGCGAAGGAGTAGTCGACACTCGGTATGGCTGGTCTACTTTCGATGTCGAAACTCATGAGACACGAAGCCGAAGTCGACACATTGAGCACCAGTAGTTGGTCTTCGGCGGCAACCAAATTGTCGTCGACAAAGAAATCGCTCGGTGTAGCGGATGTGATGTTGAATGCGACGTATTGGTGGAAGAGCGCCGGTCTTCCATGCGTCCAACGCCACGCTATTGGTGTCGTATTCTCTGCGGTAGGGATCGACATGCTCAGACGGAACCGTGGCGTTGGAGGCAGAAGCGTCAGCGCAAACGAGCGGGTTACAAGCCGTCTTGCTGCATGCCACACTTCTATACGAACGTCATCGACCAGTGGTTCTGCAGACTCGAGCAAAGCGCGACGATATGCTGAGCGCGCCACAAGACCGTGTATGCATCCCCAAGGTCCGAATAACTCCAGGTACAAGGAGCGTGGCTCTTCCGAGACTGTTCTCCTCTCAACTGATTGACCGCACGGCAACGAGACGCCTGAAGGCTTCATCGTTACAAATGCACCGAGCCGTGCACTCAGCCGTATTGACACAATCGTCTGGTTTAGCAGCGCATCGTCCTCTATGCCAAGCAGTGAAGACACTGGTAGCACCCGATTGAATTCCACTGATGGGGCTTCAGAAGGAAAATGGATTAGTGAATCGATCACCGGTAATCGGACTTGTTGATTGACGCAGCTCTTCAGCAAACTCTCATCTGAGACGCAGACTCGAACCGAAACATGCTCGGCTGTTGATGTGTCGGGTTTCAAGACCTCTATGGAACGGTCAAAGAAAAAAACGCTATTGATTGCCGCCTGCGACCCGCGCACACGAAAAATGTTGGTCGTAATCGGACTACCAGGTCTCCAGTTTGTTGCGTGAAGCCCCTCAACCTGGAGTCCAGCCGCAAATACGCTGGTCGAATCATCAAGCACGAGACTGTAGTCGTCATCATCCAACGTCACCTCTAGCGTCAGTATATCATCGGTGTCAGCGTCTTCAACCGTGATGGCTGGCACAAATGCTCGAAGCGGCATAGACTCCGAGTTGTCTTCACTGGGTACCAACACGATCGATGGAGGGTCATTGCTTGGGAAAACTCGGATCCATAAAGTCACCGTTTGATTGCGAAATGAGAGAAGTAGCTCGTCGTCACCAGCATAGTTTCTCTCAGGGGTGTATGTGAGCTGATTGAGCACGTTCTTGAGATCTCCAAAGGATAGAGCCTGAAAATTGATGCTTGATCGAGGGACAGCAGTTGTGAACGTAGCGTTAGAGGCGACCTGGCCGTGATTCACCTTAATGCCTACGGTAGCTTGGTCAAGATTAGCATCCATGTCGAAAGCCACGAAGTTATCCCATCTAAAGACACCTCCGAGGTCGATCGCTTGATCTTCCTGCACTTCAATCAAAAACTGCGGGATAAATGGCGCTAATAACGGCAATTGGCTATCCCCGAACGTCACTTCGAGTTGGACTCCAACTCGAGAAGAAGTCGAACCATCCACCGCACTGACTCTTGATATACTCACATTGACAATAGCCTCAGTTGGGCGCGACCACAGTCGTTGTGACATCGTCAGCTCAACATCTTCGAGAAGCGCCAAGAGCCCTTCCGCATCGCCTTCAAACCTCAATTGCATCGTTTCATGGTCTCCGCGGATGACTTTGGTAGGCTTGAGCACACTGTGGTGTAAATCTACTCCGCTTAGCACATCTGTTTCGATCTCGGATCGTAGGAAGCTCTGATACGCGAAGAATGGCGCCGTGTTGCCACTTTCTTCGCCATCAACGACTGTGACAGACGGAAGTCGTCGCCTTTCTCCGGCGGAAAGACTAATGGTCATTAGATTGGACTGGATTCCTGTCCACGAGAGATCGATGCCGTCTTCAATTGGGTGTAGGAACACGCGGACAAACTCGCTCGAAGACTGGACCATTGTGCTCCAATCATGATTCAACTTGTTCGGGGCGACGCTCACAACGATGGTGTCTGGTCCATTGTAGTTATGATCAGGTACGTAGACAAGCCCTTGGACGAAGTGATTGATTTTCTCAAGTGATCCCGACACTTGAATTGCGGACGAATCCAAAGCGCGACGCGTGGACAGATTATCTCCGTCGCCTCCATCCTCGTTCAATAAACTTCCATGGCTCGCGGCAACCGTCACATTGACGATTAGCTCGTGGAATACCCCGCCCTTGGGGACCGTCAGCGACAAGCCTGAGAGCGCAATGGATGTATCTTCGTCCATGTCGATGGTCTGCAATGCATCTAAAGAACGGACGAGAAACAGAGATAGTGAGACAAAACCCGAATGGGAACCACGAATGAATGCGAAGATTTTCTGTACCGATCGATGCTCCGTCCCAATTCACTTGGATGAACACGGGGGCAGGAGCAACGAGAACTGCAAGGCGTGTCTCTTGCGCAGCGCTTTCGTCGGCACGGGGCCCAACTGGTCGGACTTCTATTCGAATTTCATCATCCAAGCGATCGTTGGGTGCCTTGTACGTGAGCGACCGCAACGCGAGACGAATGTAGTCGCTTGTTGCCTCTATTTGGATAGATCTCGATCTACTGGACGCTGATGGTGAGACGTCGAACTCGCTCACAAAGGTGGCCAGGAAGCTTTGGATGGTTGGTCGAAGCCTGACCTCGCTGTCTCCTTCTGGAGACGTGCGAATTGTTAGCTGATATCGCTGTTGCTGGCTTATAGCGAGGCCACATTGAGTATCCTCTGCAGGCACTCGAAGCCTCAGTCCGGAAAGCATGGTCAGTTCTCCACCCTGCACGCGCAATGTGTCGGATGCCGTCAGGACCATGGCTGGCGGTGCGATCAACTGGATGCGTTTGACGTGATGCTGCAGTGGGGACAGGTGGTGGGAGACGGCTTGTGGCAGATCAGCACAAGAAAGAGTCGTGGACTGATCGTTTGACGTGTCGAGCCACAGATCCACTCGCGGTGGACGAAACGCACGATCACCACACCGCACGTCCGACGGAAGCGGCGGTGATGGTGTGAACCAGAGAGACAGGAGCACGCGCTCGACGTCAGCGACTGTCGCGTGCGCCATAAAGAGCACACTCATCGAGTCCCCGCATGCTGAAGTGGAAACGCCGCTGGACACGGTTGTAGATATGGTCCCAGAAGTTGCTGCGACCTAGGGGAACGAACAAATACATCAGGCCCAGCAACCCTGGACATAAGGTCGGCGTTCTGCGCTGTGTACCATGAGCCGAACGCGAGTCTCTGGAGCAAGATCTTCTTCGTTGATGGCGACGCGACTCAGCTGCTGTGGCTGCGGCGGCGACGACGGCGATCCATCACGCAGCGTGTCAATCGAGTGAGACTTATGTATCACATGCCAAGTTAGTGAGCTCCAACTCTAGGTACATACGCGTGTCTCATCGTGCACGCACCACCAAGAATCGCGGTGACGATGCCGCAGAGGTGGTCCATATCAACAGCAAGCCCCACACCAGCGTCCGCATTGGGGCTTGCCATGGGCGGGAGATCTCAGGATTATTAGTCGGCCGGATCCAGGAGGCGTCTGTAGAAGATCTGGTCGTACCCACGAGTTGGTACCTAATTCGTATCTCAGTAGATCACACACAATGTGAATTGAAGATCATGACTCAGCCCGCCAAGCGGGCTCACAAACTCTCTGTGTCTCTGTCTCTCTTTCTCGATGTCTCCGAGAGATACTACTTCTTAAACGGCACGAGCTCGAGCTCTTTGCAGACGTTGAACTGGTCGATGCCCTTTCCTTGGAACTTGGCCGTCGGGTCGATGCCCGAGAACTCTTTCCACTGCTCGAACGTGCGCTTCGTGCCGAGCTTGAACTTGTCAATGTCGGTGCGGTCAAAGTCCTCCTTCGTGACCGGAAGACCGAGGCAGTGGCGGATGCGGCGCTTGGACGCCTGCTGGATGACCCAGCGCTTGCCCCAGTCGCGCTCCCACACAACCTTGCGCGTCTCGTACCAGTGGTAGACCACGTCCTCGGACGGCGTGTAAAAATCGTACCCGGACGTCCACAGCCGCGCCGCACGCGAGTACTCCTCGCCGTGGAACAGGTACGGCGTGTACGGGTCGTTGCGCACTTCCTTGGCCTGTTTGCAGTTGCCAAAGTTGAAGCCCCCGGCGAGCTGCGACATCAGCCGGGGCTTGGTCACGTCCTTTTTGTCGAGCCACTTGATCGTGCCGTACTGGATCATCGAGTCGGGGTCCTCGGTCTCGATCCGCGCCTGGCACATGAGCTGGATCTTGTCGTCGGCGTCGCGCTTGAACCAGTGCTCGGTGGCCTTGGGGTACACCGTGATGATGGCGTTCTCATTCTCCGTGGCTTCCCATTGACCAATGAGGTTCTCGTCCCACTTGGGGATGAAGATCAAGTGCGAGTCGATCGCCATGCAAAAGTCCTCGTCCGTGATCGCGTTCTCCGTCATGTAGCGCCCTTTGGTCGGCCCCTACAAGCACAATTGGGCATTCTCGTCTGTGAGCCATCGGCGTACCACCATCCACGTATCGGGCTCGTACTCAATCACTCACCGTGGCGTTCGCTGCGTCGATCTTGTCCGAGACGATTTGCTTCCGGCGGCAGTTGGCCTCGCCCACGAGCGCGCAGAATGTCTCGACGCACTGGATCTCGTTCTCGGCCTCGTAGATCTGGTCGTAGATGCTGATCTTGAGGAGCTCGGGCGAGACGGCGTTGTCAAAAATGGACCGCAGCGTCTCGGCGCAGCGCTTCGAGTCGCGGTAGTTGGCGATGAGAATCATCGTGCGGCGTCCGCGGATCACGGTCGTGGGCGCCGGCGCCGGCGTGACCGCGGGCTTGTCGTCCGTGCGCAGCCGCGGCGGCTGCGTGGTCGGCCCGTTGGCCTGGAGCGCCGCGGCCTCCTGCGTGTTGGCGGCGTCGTTGGCCGTGTACTGCTGCAGGTACAGGAACTCGTAGAGCACGACGACGAGGCACACGAGCGGGAAGACCATGAGGATGCCGAAGCGCACGTCCCAGCCGGCGCGGCGCCGGTGGTCGCGACGCGGGGACGCGCGGCTGTGGTGCATGGCGCGCGTGTGGGTCCGAGGGCCGGGGGGGGAACTGCGATGGAGGACGGCGCTCATCGGGACCGAACCCAGGAATGCGTTCCTGCAACTTTCGAGCAACATACACGACACAAGCTGAACTCCAGGTCAGCAGCTGGCCGTTGTGGACGAATTGAGCCGAGAAGCTTCCTCTGCAACAAGCAAGCCACCTCCTTCCCATAGTGGTTGAATGAGGGATGTCGAGTGGGCTGGATATAAGTAAGTTGGCATACACGAGGTGACGTCACACGGAGAGAGAAAGCTCGAAGGGCGCTAAAGCTGCCTTGGGCTCCAGTTGTAATAGCTCTGGCTCCATGGGCCCGGAGCATCCAGCGCCCATTCCACAGCCGATTAGTATGATGAGTTGATGGTATCTACCCCAACTGCCACCGCAACGCAGCTTTTGCCACGGGTCTGTGCTCCAACGCGACGACGCTATGGGCTCGCTGGTTGCCGCTCTCGTGGAGTCAACCAAGATCTCGGTTCATCAGATCTGATCATTCATCTGGTTCTCCAATGAGAGAACTGTATTGTGGCTCATTCATACCAACCTACCATGCGGGAACATTAAAGTATACTGCAATAAAACGACTTCATGTAGCCAAACCAAGACCGTACTTACACAGGATCATTTCTATAGTACGTTCATTTCTACTTGGTTTTCCAATGTAGACACTCTCAATACGTTTGATGATCGTATTCGGTTCCTCTCGTCGACTCGGGATGTCAGCCAAATGCTGCCACGGCCTTTCTGGTCGCGGTGCCTCGGCATTGATGAACGTCCGCTGTCGCATTCCAAGGCAGCGTGAGCGAGGTGGAACGATATGAGAACGTATTGAGCCCCCTTATCAATATTATCTTTCTTTTGTTTTCACGATACCCATACACACCTCAACAACACTGAAGCATGCCCGTTTAGCTCTCCAAAATCCTTAACTGGGCGTATGCTTTGTGCGAAATGGGAATTCACCGGGACACTCAAATAGACCGTACATACACAGGATCATTTCTACTTGGTTTTCCAACGACAGCTTCTCGACGTCCCTCTTCAGCCCTTCCCAGTAAGTAGTGTCCGGTAGCCGCTCGTTGCCGTGCGTCCGCGCACGAGAACCAGTGAGAGAGAGCGCCGACGCAACGACTGGTGCCGAGGCCATGGCCCGCACCAGGCTCGACGCGCCCCACGCGGACCCTCTGTGACAACGCTCCGCCACGACGCCACTCGTTTCGAGTGCTCGGTGTGCGGCGCCACGGTTCGCCACTATGGCGAGCTCGTGCGCCACCGCCGACGCGAGCACTGGTCTCTGGTCTTCCAGGACTGGTTCACGACCGGGTGTGCCTGTCAGGCAACGTTTAGCCGCTCTTACGGGCGGCCGTTGACACGCGAGCGCACGACGTGCCCATTGACGCCGCCTCAAACACGAGAGTGCCAGTGGATGACACGTCGCAAGCTTCTCTCTCTTTTGCGCCGCAGGGGACGTACCCACGCCCCTGCCCCTGTTGCCCAGCGTTCCTGCGGGACGCTCGCTCCTGGCGCGTGGGCGCGCCAGGGTGTGCAGCACGGTTTGCTGCTCGACCAGCGGACCCACCTGGCGCAACCTCGCCTATGGATTTGGCGCCCCGCGAGAACCATGGGCAGCGAGGACCGGAGCGAAGGTCCGCCCCTGCGCCGTAAACGAGAGAGACACCTTTTTGGCCCATATTTCACATTAGATACCTTCTCTGTCCATTCTCACAATACCCCACACGTGCGGCCATCGAGCTTCGACATTACACTAAAGCAACCACTGGAAGCGTGCCCCATATTAACCACATCATATATCTAGGGACACTCCACGGGGAGGTAGGTGCCCATGGCAATTCGCCATCTCGAGATTCGAATCCGGCACTGGTATTTTTGGATACATACTGTGTGTGCGATTGACCTGACGTTCGGTTTGTTTGAGCGTATCGCGTATGGCTCCCACCGTTGCAACTGCCGTGAAACGACTCGCCTATGTCATTCCTGTTGAACTCACATCAGTCCCGGTGTCTCTCTCTCCCAACCCCATGGCCCGAAGCCTCCTTGCCGCCCTCGGTGGCGCGCTGCGTCGGCTGCTGCTCTTGCTCGCGGTGGTCGGTGTACTCGCGGCACCAACTGCAGCGGCCCAGCGCATCTACGCCCACACGGATACACTGACACATCCGATCGGATCGCTCGCCGATGACAGTATCCCGATCGCCATGGAAGTACCGCAAGGCGACCCCAAGGGGTATGGCGCCTTCGAGATTTGCGTGCTTGTGGTGCTGCTATCACTCTCGGCATCGTTCTCGGGGCTCGGGCTCGGACTCATGTCGCTGGATCTCATCGGCCTCGAGATCGTCGTCGCGGCAGGCGCCGACGAGCACGCGACGGCAAAGGAAAAGCGCCAAGGCGAGTGCGCGCGTAAGATCATCCCAATCCGTGAGGAAGGCAACCTACTGCTTACGACGCTGCTCATGGGCAATGTCGCTGTCAACAGCCTCACGTCCATCATCATGGCCGATATGACCAGTGGCGTCGCGGCCTTTTTTGTGTCGACGATTCTGATCGTCATCTTCGGTGAGATCGTGCCCCAAGCGATTTGTACCAAGCACGCTCTCGGTGCGACTTCCACACCAACATATCCTCGATGGGAGCTCGGATCTGACAGCGATTTCGGTTCTTGTAGAGATCG
>JAADVT010000299.1:0-33493 GCA_023335895.1 Pythium rishiriense
CTCTCTCTCTCTCTCTCTCTCTCTCTCTCTCTCTCTCTCTCTCTCTCTACCTTGTTGACCCCCATGGGCGTGACACGCGAGCCGCGCGTGCACGGCGGCGCTGCGGCCGTGCCTGCCTCCTCCTCCGCTGCACGCTCCGCTGTCGCCTCCTCCTCCTCCTCTTCCTCCTATTCGTCGGCTGCCGTGGCGTCCACGGCGGCGCCCGCGCGCAAGGCCAAGGACCGCGGCGCGCGGTTCAACGAAAAGCACGCGCTCAAGTACGGGCTCTCGATCTGCAGCCGCAACGCACGGGACCAGTCCGTGGAGATGGTCATGTGCAAGTTTTGCGTGGCGTTTGGCAAGGAGCACTCGTCCGAGGCGCCGCGCAAGCGCCGCGCGACCGCCAACATCAAGTACTTTCGCGCGCCGTTCCGCGCGGACCACTACCTGTCGCACCTCGAGATCAACCACAAGACCAAGTGGGACGAGTACGAGCACGCGACCATGCCCGAGAAGGAGCTTTTCTTTGCGGCCAACGCCGACCCGGCTGCGCTCGCGCCGCAGTCGATCGTCGCGATGGCATCGGCCGCCATGGAGGCGGCCGCGAGCCAGGCGCAGCTCGACCCCGACGCGCTGGCGGCGTCTGGCGTAGCGACGTCCTCCTCGAAAGCGACCCCGACACATGAAGGCATGGGCATGGCGGACCACGTGGTGGATGGCGGTGCCATCAGTGTCGTCCCGCGTGTTGTGCCTGTTCGGCTGCCCGCCTCGGAGATCGAGAAGGACGTGGTCGAAGTGCTCGTGGGGGATTTGTTTTTCAACGCCCACGAGGAAGAGGGCGTCACGAAGGAGCACGCGCTTGAGGTGTTTGTGCCCAAGCAGGACGGATCGGGCAACTATGAGATCTGTATCAAGAACCAACGGCTCTACGATCTCGCGGTCAAGTTTGTCGCGAACGGCTCATCCTACCGGCTCGCGTCGCGGCTCGTGTACTGCGTGCGCGAAGAGACCAAGCTTTCCCATTACGGCGGCTGCACGGACGCGCGCGTAGCCAACTACGTGCGCGCCGTGCTCGCGAGCAACCTCCAGCGGCTCGCGTGGATGATGCGCGCCGCGTGGACGTACGCGATCGCGACCGAGACGGTCCACCACCAGCACACGGCCTACCTCGACGTGCGCGTGCGCCTGTGGCACAACAGTGGGCTCCGCGACTTCCACTTGCTCGCGATCCCGCGGTTCGACCACGTCCCTGCGGCGGCGGTGGTCCAGCGGCTCGAGAAGCTCCTCGACATCCTTGACCCGCGCTGGCGCAGCAAGCTGCTGGGCACGACCGCCCACGGCGGGCTCGACACGGGCCGCGCGCGTGGCTTCACGGCGCACCAGCAGGGGCTCGCCGCGCGGCTCACGGGGCTCGTGCGCAAGCCCAACTTTTATCTCGTCTGGTCGGGCGTGCACCAGCTCGAGGTCGTCGCGAAGAACGCCGTGACCGCGCTCGCGGACAAGACCTTTTACGAGCAGCTCGCCGTCGTCGTCCAAGCCGTGCGCCGCGCGCCGAGCGATGACAAGCTGCTGGCCAACAAGGACGAGCTCGTGAGTCTGCCGGCGGCGCACGCGTCGCCGCGCGGGTTTGTCACGACGCTGCTGACGTCGCTGCGTTGGCTCGTGCGCCACCGCGCGGCCGTGTCGAGCCTGTTGGAGACCCAGGCCGCGCAGCGTGGCGCCGGCTTCCACGTCGCACCGCTCACGCTCACGCCGGCGTGGTGGGTCTGCGCGGCCGTCGCGCAGCGGCTCGTGGCCGAGGTCGAGTTCTTCATCGCCAAGCTCGTGGCCATGGACCAGCACGAGGCCAGTGTCCACGACCACGTCCAGGAGCTCGGCAAGCTCGCGCTCGTGCTCAAAGACGTCGTGGGCGCGACGCGCGACTTTGTCGACTTTTTCGGCCCCGATCCCACAGTCAGTAGTAGTGGCAGCGACGCCGACGGAGCCACGGCGGCGTCGGTCTCGCGCGGTTCGTTCGTGCTGTCGCTCCACAACGCCGAGCAGTTTGTCCAGCACGAGGGCGGGTCGGTCGCGATCGAGATGCTGGACCGCGTGGACGGGCTCGAGCGCGCGCAGCTCGCGCGCACGGTCGCACTGTTTGCCGTGGACTTGCTCGCGAGTGTCGCGGCCGTGGCCCACGAGGGGCGCCACTACTGCGCCGAATCGTCCCAGGTCGTGGTCGCGCCGCCGCGCGTCATGCCCTACGAGGTGTACCAAATGGGCAAGGACGACTTTATGGCGCTCGTGGCGTCCCAGGCCGAGCGGCTCCGCGAGACCTTTTCGCCGCAGGAGATCCGCCGCATCCAGAACGAGTTCTTTTTCTTCCTCGCGGCGGTCGAGACCGAGCCGATCCTGAGCGGCGTGCTCAAGAAGCACGGCCGCGACACGGACGTGTCGTTTGCCTGGTCGTGTCTGAACAGCCGCTTCTACTACCTCCAAGAGTTCATCGGCGGCATGGCCAGCGTCGTGCCCGACGCCATGAGTGGCACGCTCCACGCCGAGCTGCTCTACCTCAACTGGGAGAAGCCCGATTACCGGCTCACGGGCGTCGACTTTGCGCTCGAGGGCATCCTCCACGCGCGCCAGAAGATGCAGATCGAGGTCGTCGACGTGAATCACTTGCGTGCGGCCCTACGCGCCCAAGCCAGCACCACGGCAAACGCCTTAGGCGACCATGAGGCGCGCCGCCCGGCCATCGCGATCGACACGGCGACACCCGCCGGCGGCTCAGTCGTCACAACGCTAGCGACGGCGGACGAGATGGACGGCGACGACGACGACCCCATGGCCGGTCCCAGCCACGGCCAAGGCGGATCTGCTGTCACCGACATGGCTGCTTCATCCTCTCCCCCAGTTGCTTCAGGTGCGAACGACAAGGAACTCGCATCGACCAAGAGAGCCGCACGGCCCGGCGAAGGCTACACTATTGTGTGAATTGCCATTATAATACCCCAATTAGCATGTCCATCCTGTACCCAAAATTGTGGTGTTCCATTATACTTCTTTTCATTGGCTAATAATGCCGATCCCAGTGCCCAAAATAAAATACTACATGCTCTGACTCTCCGTCGTTCTGACTTGTTAGGTGTTTCTGGTCTCATTTTACAGGGATCACCACATCGCTCCATGATGGCACGCGTGGTGCCTGTGGCGGCGCTGCTCGCGGCGCTGGTCCACTTGACCGACGCCAGCGAGACCTTTTCGGGCCGCGCCACGACGTACGGGCTCGTGAGCGCCATCGGCGGCTCGTGCAGCGTGCGGCTCGCGCCGCTTGGGCTCGACGCGTCGCTGTTCGTGGCCATGAACGGCGACCAGTACGCGTCGTCCTCGGCCTGCAGCCGCTGCCTGCGCATCAACGGCCCCAAGGGCTCGGTCACAACCTTTGTCGCCGACGTGTGCTTCGAGTGCGGCCACGGCAACCTGGACCTCAACACGGCGCTGTGGAACACGATCGTCGGCGGCGACCCGCGCATCGAGCCCATCACGTGGCAGTACACGCCGTGTCCCGACGAAAAGGAAAAGTTCTGCATGAAGGAAGGCAGCAACGCGCAGTGGCTCGCGCTCCAGGTTCCCAACTCGCGCGACGGCGTCCAGGCCGTCGAGATCGGTGGCCACAAGGCCGAGGTCATCGGCATCACGTCCTTCTATCAGGTCTCGGGCGCCGGCGTCAACCTCGACCTCAGCAAGCTCGACGTCAAGATCACCTCGACCTCGGGCATCACGTCCAAGGCCACGCTCAACAGCGCCACGGACTTTGACGGCTGCGCCATGCCGTCCAGCGACGACAACCAGCAGAGCAACACCAGTGGCGGCAGCGGCACGACCACGGCCGTCGTCGATGTCACGGGCGTCACGCAAGACTTCAACGCCTGGCGCGCGTATCGGAGGCGGCACGCGCACGTGTATTGATTCTCCTGACCCAGAAAACACACACAACAAAATACACAAAAGGCGTTTTTTCAGAAGACAAATTACATTCAGAAGTTGTTAGGAATCAGCCTAGGCAAATAGTGGCGCCAGGTCGATCTAGTTGCCGCCACGCAGGCGCAGCACCAAGTGGAGCGTCGACTCCTTCTGGATGTTGTAGTCCGACAGCGTGCGACCGTCCTCGAGCTGCTTGCCAGCGAAGATCAGGCGCTGCTGGTCCGGCGGGATGCCCTCCTTGTCCTGGATCTTCTGCTTGACGTTGTCGATCGAGTCCGACGGCTCCACGTCGAGCGTGATCGTCTTACCGGTGAGCGTCTTCACGAAGATCTGCATCTTGATGAGGAAGTGGGGGTGGTTGTCGTTGTGTTGAGGTGGCTTGTGCTCCTCGAGGGAAATTGCGGAATGAGGCTGTGGAGAGGCAAGGGAAACGAGAGCAGGTTTCCCCCCGTGGCGGGTTGAACAAAGAGGAATATGGGACAGGTGCTTCTAGATTTTATGCTCCGTAAGCTTCGCTATGCACGTATATATACACAGCCCAGAAAAACCAGACCTGCGGGAATCTGGTTGCCGTGTTGGCGATATCTTGGAAACTGATTCTCCACCGTCACTCAGTGGATGGGGAGTGTTGGTCACTGGTCTGAAAAAAACCTTCGAGAAACCGCCCAGAAGTTTCGAGATGGAGAACGCAATCATCAAAGATCAACCCACTTCGGGCGTGAGATCTGCTTCAATTGATAGTTGGATGACAAATATCAAATTATACAAACTTCGCTCCTTTAGTTGGTGCTGCTCTGCTGGCTCGACGAGCCCGGGAACGTGAACGGCACCTTGGCCAGGTTCTGCATGTTCTTCTTGAGACTCTCGGTCATGTCGGTCATCTTGCCTTCCATCTCGGCGATCTTGGTGGTCGGGCGGCGCTGCATGCCGAGCGTCTCGAGGAACGCGCCCTGCTCATTCTTCTTGATGCCTTTGACGTTCATGATGTTCTGGAAATCGTCGGCCGTGCCCTCGGGCCACATGATCTTGAAGCTCTCGACGAGCATCTCGTTCGGCGTGCCGATGAGCTTGAGCACGCTCTCCACTTTGGAGATTTCCACGGTCACAAACTTGGTGTATCGCGACGGGATCAACGGAGACGGCGACGCACTGGACGACGAGCCGTGGTGGCTGTGGTGTTGCTCTTGGCCGATGATAGGTAACTGCAGGAATAGCGTCTTGAGCGCGTACACATCCAGCAGCAACTGCTGCGTCGCGACTTGGTTGACGCGGCGGCACCGAAGCACCGCTTGCAGGATCTTGGGCACGAACGAGGCAGCGAACTTGTCGTAAAAGTTGGTAAAATACAAACTGGACAACATCTGCCGCAATACGGGCACAAAAGCGCGAAGCTTTTCGCCAATTTGGGTCACATAGTTGCTTTCGTCGCCCACAGCCTCCCAGTTCTGCCAGTTCATCTTTGAGATCGTGTTGAGCTCTTCGTCGAGCATGTTCTCAAGGCCAGCGACGATGCACTTCATCGCAGCCGCACCGACGTCGTGGAATACGTCGATCTCCTGAGATAGCTCAATCGATTCCGCAAAAGCCTTGTCAATTTTGCCGCGGATGACTTCTTCTAGTGAAGGAAGTGTCTCGGCGCAGTACTCAGCAGTGTTGATGACAAAGCATAGCTCTTCCTCCTGCTTTTCGCTCAGCTTGACCTTGGCGTGCGCTTGTGAGCTTTCAGCGCCAGCGCTGGATCCGATCGCTGGCTGCTGTGGCAGCTTTGCAAGGAGCCTCTGGGAGTATAATTGACAACAGCGTCGGAACTCGAGGTGAAGGTTGAAAAACGTCTGCCCGTTTGTGAGCGCCAAGCAGCGCTTGACCGAGTTCCGGATGTATGCGAACATGTTGACTGAGCTGGAGAAGACTGGCAACTGTCCGTTGCGGTCCACAATCTCTTGGCTCATGACTTCGTTGATCATTTGCTCCATATTGCGACGTTCGAGTGCCACGTACGAAGTCATGAACGGATCAAAAGACTTGGAGATGATTCCCCGCAACGTGGGTAGATCTTCGTCCGAGCCGCCAAAGAGTTCGCCACGCTTCTCCATCTCAGCTTCCAGCGCCTTGCGTTCTGCATCTCGCTTCTTCCGACGGTGGCGTCGCTTGATACCTTCTGCTGAGTGGGGATCGATAAGCTGCCCACTCTCGTCAAATTCCTCTTCTTTCTCCCCCAATGAACCGCTACTACCTTCAAAGCGGTCAGCGACGTCGCGTTCAAACATTAAAGTGCGCTGTAACGCCTTGAGCAACGAGGTGACGTCCATATCCTCGGGCGACAGCGATCCAACTTGGGTCAAGTAGTGTGCTCGGGTAGCCTCACAGAAATAAATGCACATGCGCCGGCTCATGCGCCAATGCTTTGGGAACACCTGGTCCATTCGCTCGTCAATAACGGAGCACAAGTGGTAAAACCACGGGTATCGCTTGTCTGCCTGCTGGAGTCCGGCACACTCGCCGCCGTCTCCGAATAGTTTTTCATAGGCTTGAAGTTGCTCGTTACAGAAGGACTGAATAAGTTTGTCACGCGCAGGCTTGCCCAGTGCGTCGACGACTGCACAGGCCGCCGACAGGTTCGCAAACACAGCCTGGCGCTCTTCCTCGCTCGGAAAGTTCTCTTCGAGGTTGTCGAGAGGACCGATCGCCGCAAAGTCTCCGAAAATCTGCGCACTCAATTCTTCTTGGAGCGCTCGAACAGTCTTGTGGAGCTCGACAATCTTGCTCACACTCGAGTAACTGTCAAAGTGTGTGAACAGTTGGTTCACGGCCTCCATGAGCGACGCCGCTTCTTTGTAATTGCGCTGCGACGCCACGAGTTCGAGCTGGTCGACTGCGTTCACGAGCATGTGGAGTCGCTTGAGTGAGGTGAGCGTGGTCTGCAGGTGGCGTTTCGCGTAGTCGAGCTGCTTAATATCGCGACAGATCTCCTGGACCATGACCTCCGAGTGCTCGGCCTTCCCGCGGATGTCCTGGATCTTGTGGAAGAGCTGTTTGACCGCCAGTTTGGCCTCTTTCAGGTCCGTCATCGCCTGGTGGGCGGCCAGGCTCTGCTCCTGGGACGCCTGCGAGAGCGCGTCGTCCAGCTCCTTCATGCGCACGCGAAGCCGGCTCACAAACGAGCCAATGTCGCCGAGGCTTTGCTCGTCGGGAAAGTTGCGGTTAATAAAGTCGCGCGCGTCAAACTCGGGCCGGTCTAGCACATCCTCGGACGGCAGCAGCTACAGTGACCCACAAACGGCGCGTGAGGGTCTCGTTCCCTTCCCCCCAAAAAGATCGCTCTGCTGGCTGGGTCTCTTTGCGCTCACCTGTGCGATGCGGTCCTCGACTTTCGGCGGCAGCTGGAGCGCGCTCACGTCGCCGCCGCTTGTGGACCCCGCCCCCTTTTTCTGCGCCGCGTCGCCCGCCTTCTTCTTGCCGCCGACGCCGCCGAACCGCATGAGCGTCTCCATGTTCCTTGCGAGTTTAGTTTCCCCCAGGTCCGGAGGGCAACCCACGGGATAGAAACCCTCGAAAGCGTGACATCTTTAGAAATCATAGAAACCCTTCGGCCTTGAAGTGGCGCGTCCATCCCGAACGACAGCAAAGCGACGCCATGGGGAAACCCGCAGCGACGGCGCGGTGGAAGCTGCGCGTCCAGGCCGAGGGCGCGCAGGGCCTCAAGGCCGCGGGTGGGCTGTTGGGCTCGCTGGACGCCAAGCCCGACCCGTACGTGGTCTTCGAGTTCAACGGCGCGACCAAAAAGTGTGCCCACGTGGACGACGTCGAGCCGCTGCAGTACTTTGCGTGGCCCAACGCCGTCGCCGAGTTCGACGTGCCCGACGAGGCGCTGCTCCAGCACAAGGCGCTCGTGGTCCACGTCAAGGACAGCGACCCGCTCAAAGACCGGTATATTGGCGGCACGAGCATCCCGCTCGCGTCGCTGGGCGTCGGTCCGCAGGGCGTGTTGTGCCAGAGCAGGTTCTTTGCGCTCGAGTTTGAGGACGAAAAGCTCAAGAAGAAGAAGCCATGCGGAGAAGTCAAGCTCACGATGAGTGTGGTCGACACGATGAAGACGCCCGAGCCCGTGGCTGCGACGGTCGCGGCCACGCAAGATGTGACTGGGGGCAAACCGGATATTGTGAGTGAGTCGCCGCCATCGAAGAGAGAGTCACCCGTTGCAGCTCCACCACCAGAGAAAGCGACGACTGCCAGCACGATGGAAGCGGATACGAAGCTCGCGGCGAAGCCAGAGCCGCCTACGCTGGCCCCAGCTGAGCCAGCGCAAGCGGTGGATCCGATTAAAGCAGAGCCACCTTCAGCCACGGTGCCTCTGAAGGAAGTGATTGACGCCCCCCGCCGTCTCAGTCAGTCTGGGTTAAGTGAAGGCCAGATTTCAGAGAGTCAAAACGCTGCGAAGCGCTCGGATGATAAGATTGAGACTCCGGAGGAGACTGGCACAGCCCGGAACTCCGATAAGGGTGTGCTTGGTACGCCGACCGTGGCTACAGCCAACATCAAAACGCTCAAAATTGAACTAGTTGAAGGGCGGAACCTCACTCGACCGACAAGTATTGGTGCTCTTTTCGATCGGAAACCAGATCCTATGGTAACATTCGAGTTCTACGGAATCTCAAAGTCCACTGTCGCACTCAAGGACGTCGACTTGAAAAAACCTGTCGAATGGACCAATACTTTCATCTCTTTCGAGCTCCCAACTACTACACCACCGTCGAAGATTCAAAAAGGTCGTGGACCTCTTGATCTTGTTGTCCATGTTAAGGACGAAAACTTAATGAAGGCAACATACATGGGAGGTGGAAAGATTGATCTAAGCGAATTCTTCGAGCCAAGGAGTGAGGAAAACGGGTGGAGTTGGAAGTCGCCTTCTACTAATGTCGATTCCCCCCAAGATAGAGTCGTAACTCTAACGCATTCGGACGAGAAGCTGTCCAAGAAGAAAGCGTGTGGTGAAATTACCTTGCGCTTTCATTTCGAAGGCGTGCCAGTACTCTCCAAAACGGAAGAGCACCCACCTGCGTTGGAAATCAGCTCAAACGAAGTGGTTCAGGAGACACCTGTGACAAGCACTGGTGCTGATAGCTGCAACACAGACCCGGTGCAAAGCAATAGTAACTCTTCGTCCACAAGTCAAAGTTGTGCTGATGAAGTCCCAGTGCGAAACGAAGACCACGACCCTAAAGGTACTCCCGATCCCAAACATGCTTCCCTGGGTGATGTCAAGATGCTGTCTGTAGAGCTTCTATCCGGGCGTGGGCTATCAAAGCCAAAGGTCAACAACCTTGCAAAATCGATGATGAAGTCATTGTTCGATCGAAAACCCGATCCGTGTGCAGTCATGATACTCGGGTCCGAAACTCGTAAATGTCCCGCCGTAAATGATGTTGACGTGTCCTTCTTTGAGTGGGAAAAAGCAGTTCAAGTTTTTGAATTTTCAAGCAAACCTTATCCGGAAACACTTGTCATCCATATTCGTGATGAAGATATCGCTGGAAGCGACCCATTCATGGGCGGTGCTCGAATACTGATGGAACCCATCTGGAAAGAAGCTCACAACCGCGCGATTTCTGATCCACCTGGAGACCCACAGCTAGTTTCGTCGTATCCTCTCACGTTCGCTGATGAGAAGATGACGAAGCAGAAGGATTGTGGATCCGTTACGATTAGATTTCGGTGGATCTATTCAGAAAAAGTACTTCCGGTTGTGGATTCTCCTATGCCTGATGGGAACAATTCAGTCCCTACCAACGATGCCAAGGAAACTTTACTTCCAGTGCCTCCATTGAAGGCACGCACAGGGTTTTTATACGTGCGAAGAATGGTGCTCTACAACGACACCCAATTGCTTGATCCTTCTCTAGACTTGTACATAGAAGTTTCATGCCCATCAATCCACGAGTCCCAATTATCGAAACACAAATCAACAGAGCCGCAAGCAGTTTCGGCCAAGTCAAGCGTTCTCACTGACGCCACGAAGGGAAAAGATGGATCAAAAGGTTCCAAAGTCGAGTGGATGGGCGATGAGCTCGTCGTTCCTATCTGCCTTCCTTTGGATGGCGAAAATGCTGACTTCTCCGAGCTCCGTGTCGATTTGAAGGACAAAAACGCCATCATGAAAGATTCTGAGGTTGCTATGAAGCGCGTGCGGCTTAAAGACTATGGTGTAGACTTCACCAATTTCCAACCAGTTGGGGTCACATTGGAACTGATTCCTGTCGGAAACCACCGTAAATCGACGACGAATGTTCTGAACTTTGGTGCTGAGATCCAGTTCCTTCCACATGATTCCCCACTGCTGACAGCAACTGCTACTGAGCATCGCGGAGGCATGGTAACTTTGTTTCTTATGCGGAGTGTACTTTCGCTGTCGACTTCATCAGGCTCGAAGGAACCTCAACTAGAGAGAGCGGCGTTCACACTTGAGATATCCTGCAAGGCGACAAAAAAAACGGGTCTGATGTCAATTGGGAAATCATCTGCAGCAGATTTCCACTCCGATAGTCTCACGCCAGGTGGATTATACAAAAACGGACGTTCGATGATCTCCTGGTGGTCGACGTACAGTTTTCCCGTCACCAACAAGCAGGCCATCACTGCAAAAGAAAAGGAAGAACTCACTTTCGAAGTGGCAATCCGAATGTCATCCGGGAAAACAGAAAAAATTGTCGGAAGTATCCAGCTGAATGAGTTTTCTTCCGTCTTCACACCATCACAAGCCGCTCGGATCGAGACAATTCAGTTTGGAGAACTAGGCTCAATGACCCTTGAGTTTGCCGCTACTTTTCGCCCCATCACAGATGAAAGCACGAAAGCAGCACCAAAGGCTTCACAGAAGCCAGTTGCACCGCCCGTTCCCAGTGGATATCTTCATATCATCATCCTTCATGCAAAGAACCTCATTTCACCTGATGCGAAGGCCGGAAAAGCTGAGGACTTGGACCCGGAAGTCCGCGTTTCAATCGAGCCGAAATACGTGAAACGCAAGGACAACCCAGTGCGCTCAATGCTCAAGACAAAGCCACTGGAAAATGCTGGGGCGACCCCCACGTGGAATGAATATTTGAGATTGGAATACTTGCTGCCGCCGCTCCCCTTGCCGCAGCTTCAAAACGGCAACGTAGATCAGCGACGATCTTCTGTGGATGAGGCTGCCCCAAAGTATCCTCCGCCAGTCGTACAAATTGGAGTCTTCGATATTCAGATGGTACGCGTTGAAAGTTCTTGCCAAAGAAAATGAATCAGAGCTTACCATTTAGCTAATCACTTGTGTGAAGCCAGGTGAGAAGAATCCAGTCCAAGCAATCGGTAAGACTGAGTTACCGTTGAGTGCTTTCCTTCTTGGGGCATCTTCTGTGACGGATGGGTCGGGAAATACGTCCGCGGGGCCTATTCAGCTTGCTCTCGATATTTTTCTTGCTGACAAAAAGACAGGGGTGTTAGTTGTCGAGGGTGTGTTTGAACCTGCACAGTCAGAATTCAAGGCCCCTCCTGATGATCCTGTTGAAATCTACCGTCAACGATGCCGCACGATAGGCCGGGATATGCGCGAACGGTCTAAGAAACTCAAGTCTGGAGAACTGAATATCACGACTACGAGTCTTCTGAGTGGCTCAACTAGGAAGCGTGGAGTTGCCGGCCGCCTCGAAGTTAATTTTGTCGGATACCGGGGTGGACCTAATGCTCTTTCGAGTGATGGTCGAGGGTTATCTGCTCATGTGTGGATCAGCAGCAGCGTAGATGATCGGCGGGAACTGAAGAGTGGATTGCGAGGTTCAGAAGAACTCGAAGGAGAATGCCAGATTGTGTGGGACGCCCAAGTGACGCTGTTCACGCCTGATATCACGGTGGACATGCTGAGAAGCGAGATCCTCACCCTTACGTAAGTGAAACTTCCTGTTTAGCTTTTCTGCTGATTGACGTAATGCATAAATGTATGCGTAGTGGTAAGCCAGTCGGTTCACTCAAGCTCCCATTGGGAGGGTTACTTGAGCAAGGTGGCGTAGGACGCAAACAAAGAGCGTGGCACGACCTAGTGGACACTAGTCAACCCCATACAAAGAAGCCACCCACGAAGTCGAAAGAAAGCGGTGGCCACACCCAAGAAGTACTCTTGGAGCTAACATTCTTTGCGGACCAAGTCGTGTTCGACCCGCTCTCTGTACCTAGTGGCATGACAGTCGATTCAGCCACTACAATCGTAGTTGATTGTGGGAAGGTGGTTGTGGTGGATGGTGAAACACTGGCAATGACAGAGATTGCATGCAAGTGTTCACTGTTAGGAAGTACGCCGGCCACAGCGGGCAACGACAAATCGCAAGCACCCGTCGAGAGAACAGGCTTCAAAGCATGTGAAGCGGCTGTGGGTATGGACGGTAAGGGGCTCGCAGTGTCGAGTTGGGGTGAGGAAATCAAGCTTGAAGTTGGTGGTTCTGCGTTTGCTTACATCACACAATCCTTCGCAACGGGCACACAGCCAGCGCTGCGATTTGAACTATTCGCAAAGCGTCAAGGAGCGCGCTTTCACGAAACTATTGCATCTTTGAGCCTTTCCTTGGTTACAACTCTGACATTTCCTGGCAGAAGAGCAACTCGTTGGCTCAAGTTCTTGTCTGATGGTGAAAGAGATGGCACAGACGTCCGGCTGAGCGCGGTTGTCCAAGTGGAGATTGCAGCGTTTTGTTCGAGCTTGACGAGTTTTTCAGCCATCAAAGAAGACAGATTGCTACGCAAAGTGTTCGAAGACATGCCATCGATGCCTCCAGTTCCCGGGGTGCTTTGCTTACGTTTTCTGTCGGGGCGGAATCTGGTTGATGTGGACGCCAATGGAGAACAAGACCCGTACATTATTGCGAAGATTAACCCACGATCGCGTTCTTCAGGACAAATGCAATCTGTCTGCCAGACAGGAGTCTCACTGGACGGTGGACGTCACCCCACGTGGAACACGAGTATTTTCGAGCTTCAAACACAAGATCTCCTCACCGATTATCTTCGCGTCGAAGTGATAGACAGCAATGAAGAAGACCATATCCCTGATGCGTACATTGGTGCCATCGATATCGCTTTGGTAAGTCTGTTTCGTGAGCACGTCATAGTTGGGACAGAAGAAACTACTGGAGTCTGGCAGACGCCAAAAACGCGGTGGCTTGAAGCGTGGATACCGATTTTCGCTGTGTCACCAATCGGCATCCAGAGCGGGGATACTGACGACAACGTTGGCGAGATTCGAATGGAGTTTCGGTTCTTGACAGAAGACTATTATGAGAGCATGTGCCGTCAACAAACTGCCACCACTAGTGGCTCCTCTCCATTCACATCGGTCGACTCGCTTGTGACTCCGTTGAAAGGAATACTGTGCCTCCATGTTGCTCAAGCGTTAAACTTATCGTGCACAACGGGAATGCAGCCAGGTGTTCGGATTGGAACAGATCAAACCCGCGGAATGTTTATCACCGAGCCGGGCAAGAAATCTATCACCGATCCTGTCTGGGACAACCAGGTCTTCGAACTGTCGTGGCCGCCCGAGGCAGCCAAAAGTAATGAGAGTGTTCGATTGTCAAAAATGTTGAAGGTGGAAGTTGTGGATCTCGCGGTGCGCACAGCGAACGCGAACGCGTACGCTGTGGTCGCATTTGGCCAGATCGACATCAGCAGCTTTCTGTCTCACGCTCTCGCTCGAAGTTACCACGTCTACCCTCTCCACGGCCGCAAAGCATCCACTGGACAGCGAGGCCCAAGTATCCTCATTGGTTGTCAATTTGTTCCAGAGGACAAACAAAACGAAGTCAGTTCTACATTGCAAAAGCAGGAGAAGCGGCAAGAAAAACGAAACGGGAGCCTTCACGTTAAGTGTACACAAGTGCGGTTGGATGTCGCGCACTATTTGAACTCCACTCCGCTTGGCGCGCGTCTCTCGATCCGGCTTCGCTGCTGTGCCTCGAAAACACCTCATGCAGGTGACAACGCTCAGTGTGTCGAGATTCCGATTTTCTCGTTGGTGGACCTTGTTGAGAAACACGGCTTTATCGAGCTCAAAGGAGACGCATCAGCACTGTTGTTTCAATACACTGGAGAGTCGATCTCGTCGGAATCCTCGTTCATGCCCAACCCGATCTTGGTTGGTGAGCTTCTTGCAAGCCAGAAGAATGAAGACGTCGTTGCTGCTGCGTTTGAGGTCCCGATCTTCGACTATGTGCTGTTCGACGGCCACTTGGGCTCAGCTTGGTACTCGATGTTCCTCACCGATCCAAATGGCCATTCAAGCGCGCAAGTAGGCGAGGTCAGGCTCGAAGTTCAGTTTCTTCCTGTGCTTCCCACTTCGCCAGGATCGGAAAAGGCCACTGAACCTAGTTCCTTAGGTGTGGCTCTCATCGAGGTTGCGATAAAGCAAGTCACACGGTGGACTGCGGCACCATGTTGTGTCGTCGTGGTCGAGCTGTTTGGGTGCAGCGCTGAAACCAAGCCAAATCGGCCAAGTGCCTCTCAAGCACCGCCACTGGACCTTTGCTGGAGCGAAGTGCTGGACCTCGCGGTGCCAAAGGGTGATATTCGGAGAGGCTTGGCGTCGAGTATCATGACGCTGGAGATCCGTGACGCTTCGGACGTGGGAAAGGTTTATGGATCATGCAACTGGGTCGTGCCAGCGAGTTTATTCGGAGAGGACGGTAGTCTAGCTGTGGACTCGGATGAGGTTGTTGTACCGATCGAGCTGCCTGCTGGGATCAGCTCCCATGTGAAGAGTAAACCGAAGTCACAACCACCCGAGCTCACGTTTCAATTGCTGCGAATGTCGCAAGCCACAGAAACCAGCAAGTCAGGAGCCGCCGGCGTAGCTCGTCGTAGGCGCGGTCTCTTGTATATTGATATCGCAGGCGATGCAAATCGCCATAACGTGAAAGCGGCTCTCGTGGCCTCCACAGAGGTCGACAACCTGATTCTCAGCGACGATGCCGCGTGGATCGAACTGTCAAAGGCCGAGCGAAAGGTTATTTCTGTGTACGCTGACTCCACCATTGAAAGCAACAACCTTGTCATGTGCACGTCGGATCCTGGGAAGCCAGCGGTCATCGTGGCAATTGGTACACTTGACGGCCAAGTACTCGGCTCGGTGATGAAGGCCCCTGCCCGTGAGACATTCCACAAGCTGCCAATGCGCTCAGTAAAGGATGCTGGACCCGCACCAAGCCCACATATTAGCTGTAAGCTCATGTACCTCGAAACTATGCAAGGTCAGCTGCAGCTTCAGTTCGATTCTGTGGCGTGGACAGCAAGCAAAGAGTCGAATGGGAAAGTGCCCGGAATGTTTCGACTAGAAGTTCGTCTTCTGAACAGAATATCTCAGCGATGGGTGAACTCACCAATTGGATTTTGGAATCGGAAGGCGAACGCCATCTTGTGGGGAAACGGGAAAAACGAAATCACGCTTGGCTACACAAATATGGACGAGCTGACAGAGCCCGTGGTCCAGCTCGTGCTCGTTCAGCTAACAGAAAACGACCAACCAAAGAAAGAGGCGTTCGGTCAGTTCACGGTACTGAGTGCCATTGCGAGCAACGACAGTACCTGGAGGCCTGGCACTGCTGAACTTAGCCGGATAGACTCTGGAGCCACGAAAGACAGCGCGCAGCTCACGTTCCAGCTACGGTTTGTCCGCGAAGAGTTCTCGTTTGAAGAGCTGGAGGCCAAGCTCGCGGCAGAGCGAGCAAAGAAGGCGCTGGAGCTGGCGGAAGGGACAGCGACGCTCAAAAAGGCATTTGCAGTCATGGGAGGCGATGAACGCACTCCAATTGCGATTGTCGACTTCATGAATCACGTGAAAGCAGCAGCTGACAGTACTGACACCGACCTCAACGCTGTCCGAGCCTTGGATGTGTTGCAGCATGCGGCTGATATTGAAACCGATGGCGATCTCAACGAGTTGTTTGCCTTGATGGACGTGAACGGAGACGGCCAGATATCATGGGACGAGTATGTTGAGCACATGCAGAACATCCATGCGTTGGCTGATGCTGCAGCAACTCAATCATTCCAAAAGCAGGCAAACGCAGCGCGCCCTTCTCCTACTGACATAGAAAAAGCTGTTCCCACTGACCATGAGCACGGTGAAGACGACGAAGACAATAGCGGTGGGAGCGAACGTGGCGATGAACCAGCCCAGAACAGTGATTTGGAGCCTGACCATACCGTTGAAATGCCTGTCCGTCAAACAAAGTTGAGTGCTGACACGCCTGCGATCCGAGACGTGTACTCTTTATCGCCCCCAGCTGGAGAGGCAACAAACGAAGATGCGATTGCGTCGAAACGAGCGTCTACAGAGCGGTCACGTTCGTCGAAGGCTAGCAACAAGTTGACAGAGTCGGCGGAGTCTTCGCCGGAGATAAAGGCGCCCGTCAACGCCAAGCGAACGAGTATGCAGCCACCACGAGCGGAGCTGCCTCCGGAAGAGCCACACACCCACACGCAACCTATTGCGCCAAAGAAGAAACTGCCGACCTTGAGCACGTATGTATTGGAATGGAAAGTTGACGAGGTCATCCAGTGGATGGAGCACGAGATGGAGCTGAGCCAATACTCGCAGGTGATTCAGCAAAATGCTATCAATGGTAAACTCCTGCTCACACTTCGTGAGGAAGAACTCGAGACTGAGCTCGGCGTGACTGCGGTGCTTCACAAGCGCAAGATCATGAACCAGATCCGTGAATTCCAGGAGCGATTCCAGTACCCAGCACCTGATGTGGTGCCCGTGGAGCAGAGGAAGCGACCTGTGTCTGCAAAGCGGATACCCCCGACTGCGGTGGTGACAGCATCAATGGTCAGCGAGACGCCGTCGTTCATCAAGAGAGAGCAACTTGTGTTCCAAGAGAAACAGCGTGCCAAGCTGGCGGAATCGGACGCCCCATATCTCCCACGAACCCTTGGCCAGAGTCGAGTGTTCCCAAGCAAAACCAAGCTTGTGGGAGAGACCGTCAGCGCTGAGAGAGCGGCTAGCCCTGCCCCGACTCAGACGACAAAGCGTTTGCCCACAAACAACAATACTGTGGACGAACAAGAAAGTTTCGACGACGCGATGCAGGACATTTTCGAGGTGGTCCACCCTGATTCACCGGAGAAACAGCAAGTCACTCCAGCTACCTCCCAGACTGTAAATGCGAGCCAGAAGCTTCCCCGACTTCCACTGATCCAAATCGGATCCGTCACCAACACGGACGAGCTCTTCGAAATCGTGCGGCAGCGCATCCACCAACTCAGCCAGCTGCTGCTGCCGATGGCTAACGAAGGTAAAGAGTCGTGGAGCGACTTTGGCGACGATCCGGACGACAACGACGATGGGGATCAAGAAGAACCTCCTGGCGAAGAACTGACGGGGTTGCATCTCGTGTTCGACGCGTTTCGCAACTCGCGACCATCAGCGTCCACAACACGGATCTCACGGCTCAAGTTCCAGGAAGGACTCGCCGATTTGCTCTCGATCGAAGTGTCGTGGCACCAATTCGACTTATTGTTCCGTCGCCTGGACGTCGACGGCGACAGCGAGCTGTGCTGGGACGAGTTCCACCACGTCTTCACGCGGCAGCACATCTCGTTCGAGCGCGAGGACTTGTCTGTTCTCCAAGACGCGCTTGTTGATTTTGCGATGGCTCGGCTCGAGTCGCAGCAGTGGACGCTATCCGATCTCTTCAAGGCCTTCGACCGCGACGGCGGCGGCTCCGTTTCGATCGCCGAGTTCGCCACACTCGTGCGGTTTCTGTTCACGTCGTCGCGTCAAGTCCGGCGCTTCCAGCAGCAAACCAAGCACAAGATCACCAAGCGCCACGTGTACTTGCTCATGTCGTGTCTCGATGCCTCGGCCGATCGCCGCATCAGTGCCCAGGAATTCTTACGGTTCTTTTTCATCGTCTGGTCTAACAAGCTCATGCAAGTCCAGGACCAGCTGCTCGCGCTCGAGGCCGCGCCCACGCGTGGCGACAACACTGCCGAGCTGGTCTCAAGCCTACGGCAGGCCAAACGCACGCTGCGGCGCGCGCTGCGCACCAACTTTTCGCGGCCCTTCCGCGACGCGATGCGCTGTCTGGACGTAGCCGTGCCCGGGCCGTTTTCGGGGCTGCTCGCTCGACTCGAGCTCACACCGAGCGCCGACGCCACCGTGTGGTCCGAGGAGGACCACCAGACCACGCCACCACTGTTACAGGAGACACTGGGCTCGGTGCCGGACGGCTCGCGTCAGGTGTGGCAGGTGCTACGCGGCCACGCGACTGCGCGACCCGGCGTCGTGGATCGGCTCTCGTCGCGAGAGCACCGCGCGGCCTCGCGCGTGGCGCGGACAGGAAAGAACGAGGTCCAGCGCACGCGGCTCACGCGGCAGCGCGCGCCGTCGCGCGGCAGCGACACCGAGCTGCGCACGCCTGCGCACGCCGTCGCGCTCGACGGCGCGACCCAGTTGAAGTTTGATTTTCGGCCAGTATTGTGAAAATTGATATGATATCGCGTCCGAGGCCACTGCGGAATCGAATGTATCAGATCCCGCGATCCATTCGTTTTGGCGGCGGCGGCCCAGACTGTCTCTCGCTGGGACTCTGCGGCATGGGGGCTATGCAAAGAGACCGCACGACCAGTTTTGGAAACTACGAGGTAGTCGGGAATGGCGCGCGGGGCGTACAAAGTGGCCGGTGGCGGCGACGGCGGGCTCCAGAAGGGCAACCTCACGCACCAGCAGCGGCTCGCGATCGTGCGCAAGAAAGACGACGAGCCTCGGTGGACCCAGGAGGACCTCGCGCGGTGGGCCAAGAAGCAGTTTGGGCTGCTGCGCCAGCCGACGCAGTCGACCATCTCCAACATCCTCAAGGCCCGCGAGCGGCTCGAGACCATGACCACGTCGCTCGACGCCAAGAGCGTGCGGCCCGTCAAGCACCCGGAGCTCGACGCCGCGCTGCTGCTCTGGCTGCGCGACCGCCAGAACCGGCACCAGATCGCGACGCTCGGCGACCTCGTGCGCGACACGGCGCGCCGCCTCGCGCAGCTCTTCGAGTACCGCGACGAGATGAGCTACTCGAACGGATGGATGCGCAGCTTTCTCACGCGCCACGGCGTCGAGTTCCGGCGCAACCAGGTCGACGCGCGCGAGCGGCAGCCGCTCGAGAGCGTGCGCGCGCTCATCGCGACGTACCCCGCGCAGGACGTGTTCACGTTCGTCGCGACCAACCTGTGGTACCGCGCCGAGCCCAAGAAGGACAGAGCCACGTCCGAGGAGCCGGCGCTTGTGGTCGGCCTGGGCGTGAACCTCGACGGCAGCGAGCGCTGGAGCCCCGTGATCGTGTCGCGCGCCAAGCAGCCGCCGAGCTTCCAGCAGAAATCGGCGTTCCAGTGGCACTTTCTCGACTACTTTTACAACGGTCGCGCCCAGATGACCTCGACGATCTTTGAAGTGTGGCTCAAGCGGCTGAATCAGCGCATGGCGCTCGCGCACCGGCGCGTGCTGCTGGTCGTGGACGGGGCGCCGTCGCACTTGCCGCTCCAGCTCTCACACGTGCGCGTCGTGGTCGCGCTCGACGACGCTAGCGGCGACGACGCGCCGCGTGGACTCCGCGGGCTCGGCGCGTCGCTCGCGTACGCGTTCAAGTGCTACTACCGCAAGCGGCAGCTCGCGTCGGCCGTGGACCGCGCCGAGGCCGGCGAGCCGCAGCGCTTCGCGGTGAGCCAACTCAAGGCCATGCGTTGGATCGAACAGGCGTGGGGTGACGTGCCGCCCGAGCTGCTGGTCGACGCGTGGGCAGCCGTCGGGCTCGCGCCGCACGCCGTGGGCGACGCTGCGGCCGCGCGGAACCAAGAGATCCACGAACAGCTGACCCACTTTCTCGAGCAGCTCGACGTGCCCGGGCGGATCAAGGCGCACGATGTTGCACTGCCACGTGGCGAGGATGACGCGCCGCACTACGTGTACGATGACGAGACCATCGCGCCGCTCGTGCTCGGCGCGCTGCCCTCGACGAGCGACGATAGCGGCGCGTGGGCCTGCGACGACGTCGTGGACGCCGCCGAGCTCGAGCTGCCAGCCGATGCGACGGGCGCAGCGAGCCACTTGCATCGTGCGCTGCTCACCAAGCTCGAGCAGCTCCGCGGCGTGATCCAGGCCATCGACGAGGAGTCGCCGCCCAGCGACGAGGTCGCGACCGTGCTCGGCTTCCTGCGGCGCCGCCAGGCCTCGCTGCGCGCCGAGCTGCAGCGCGTGGCACGCGAGTCAGCCAGTTACGCGCAGTCCGCGCGCAGTGCCACTGCTCCGCAGCACCAGGCGCCGCCGCCGCCACAGGCGCAGACCACGCCGGCGCCGGTGGATCTCATGTTGTGAGGATGAAGATGGCTACACTGGTTGCCGCCTTTCTCTATATTTCGAGAATCATGGTTATGAAAATGTGAGAAATGACAAAATTTGGTTTTTTTGTGTTTCGTGTTTTCTTCCTTTGATTTCGTGAGGTTTTTCTATGAAAAACGATGGTTCTGCGGATTCAAAGGTTTTGACATTTTCTCACTGGACTGATGGCCGTGAATGTGGCATCGCACCAGAGAGAAAAACAATATCCCCCAACACAGGTCCCATGGCCACGCCGCCGCCTGTGCTGCCGGTGGCGACGCCTCCGCCGCCCACCGCACGTGACGATGCGTCCGGCGCACAAGCAGCGCCCACGCCAGCTACTGCCACGAGTGCCATGGCACCTCCCGCGCCAGTGCCAGCGCCAGCGCCGTCCATTTCGACCGTCGGTGCGAAGCGGAAAGCGGGCGACGCGCCGCCCGCCAAGCCCCACCACCCGCAGCGAGGGCGTAGTTTCTTGAACCACCAGCAGCGCCTCGAGATCATCAAGAAGAAGGACGACGAGCCCAAGTGGACGCAGGTGCAGCTCGCGCGGTGGGCGGCCGTCCACTTTGGGCTGCCCAAGGAGCCGTCGCAGGCCACGATCGCCGTGCTCCTCAAGAAGCGCGACCAGCTCAAGGCCGCGACCGTGCGCCCGCAGACGCGCACGATCCGCCTGCCGCGGCACCCGGAGCTCGAGGCCGCGCTGCTACTCTGGGTGCGCCACCTGCAGAGCCAGCGCGTGGCGTTCACGGGCGAAAACATCCGCCTCAAGGCCGCCGAGCTCGCGGCCAAGATGGGCCTCGCGACCACGCTCAACTTCTCCACGGGCTGGATGTCGGGCTTCGTCACGCGCCACAACTTGCTGCTCGCGCGTGCCCACAAGAAGAAACAGACCGAGAGCGAAGACGAGCCGGTGCGCGCCGTGCTCAAGGCCTACGATCCGCGCAACATCTTTGCGCTCCACGAGACCGTGCTTGTGTACAACGACCTGCCGTTCGCGGCCCCGGGCCACGAGCAGCCCGACACTGCGGCACCGCGCGACCGCGTCTGCGTCGGGCTCGCTGTCAACGCCAACGGCAGCGAGAAACTCGAGCCGCTGCTCGTGACCACGAGCCGCCGCCGCGGAGGCGCGTTCGCCGACACGTTTTTCAACCCAGTCGCCCAAATGACGGCACGCATCTTTGAGCAGTGGCTCTACATGCTCAACCAGCGCATGGTCGCGAGCCACCGCAAGGTCGTCGTGGTCGTGAGCGTGGCGCCGTCGCATTTCCCACTGCAGCTCTCCAACGTGCGCTTGGTCGTGCTACCGAGCGCGTCCGCCGTAGCAATGTCGCACCCGCTCGACGGCGGCGTGACCAAGAGCTTCAAGGCGCTCTACCGGCGGACCCACCTGAGCTTCGCAGTGGACCAGGCCGAAGACGGCCGCGCACGCGTGTTCGACGTGAGTCTCTCGCGCGCGCTCGTGTGGATCAAGCAGGCGTGGCTCGAGATTCCGTCCGAGCTCATCCGTGCGAGCTGGGCACGCTCTGGGCTGTTTGTGCCAGCGCCAGCGGCGCGGGACTTGGGCAACGAGGTCGTGGAGATCTCGCCGGAGGTCGTGCAGTCGCTGGTCGTGAGCCTCTCGCAGCTGCAGATGCACGAGGCCATGCCGCTGGAAACGCTTGTGGCCGCTGCGAGCGAGGCGTGCGCCCACTACGAGTACGACGACGCGACGGTCATGCGCATCGTCGCGGGCGACACGGACCCCACGAGTGGTGGCGAGAGCACCGCCCACGCAGACGCAGACGACGCGCAGCACGCTCTGCCCGCGGACGTCGATGAGCTCAAGACGACCGACGACGCAGTGCGCCAGCTCTACCACGACACACACGTGTTTGACCGCGAGCCGTCGCCGGCCGAGCTACTGGCCAACTACCGCGGCGTTATCTGGTCGCTGGACGCCGATCCGGAGCGCACCGAAGACCACCAGACCGCGCTCCGCCTGCTGCGGCGCAAGCAGGCAGCGCTGCGGCTCCAGCACCACCAACAGCAACAGCTCGCGCCTCCGGCCGCTGCGCAGGCGCCGCCCACAGACGTCCAACCGACACCCGTGGAGACCGCGGAAACGCCGCTACCAGCGCAATCAGTCGCAACGCCGCCACCGCCGACGTCCCATGTGGTCGAATCGCTCGTGCTGTAGAACGAAAGGACGCCACGCACGGGCGCTTCACCGTCATCTGGTTTTGCCCGCATCTTGGTTCTTGTATGTCGCGGGCGCTGGACACTTCGAGAACGATAACATTCGAGTCGTTTTCCCTGTTGGATCTCTTGTCGTTGCCGGCCGAGAGTGATGGTCATCTGGGCTGGGTGTTTTTGCTGAGTTGGCTCCTCCCGCAAACTTGAAGTTTGTATCAAAGCCCGCGGCCCAGGAAGAGAAGCCAGAACCCCAGCCCTTGGAGAGAAAACCCGTTTTCGTATCGCAGAAGACCGCACTCCATCTTTACTCTACCTGCCCGTTTTTCTCCGCATACTGAAAATGGTACAAACAAGCATAGGAATAATCAGCAGCTAAGCTTGCGAAACGTTTTCCTACCCTTCAACTTCTTCGATGGGTTTCTTCGCATCTTGGCCGCGGCGTTTCTCTTTGGCGGCGCCCCCCAGGCCGCCCTTCATCGTTGGCTCTCATTCTCGCTTTTGCGTTCTCTGCACCGCACGCGCACCCGAAGCACCAAGTCTCCTTTCCTTCTCCCCTCAACCATGCAGATCTTCGTGAAGACCCTGACCGGCAAGACGATCACGCTCGACGTGGAGCCGTCGGACTCGATCGACAATGTCAAGCAGAAGATCCAGGACAAGGAGGGCATCCCGCCGGACCAGCAGCGCCTGATCTTCGCCGGCAAGCAGCTCGAGGACGGCCGCACGCTTTCGGACTACAACATCCAGAAGGAGTCGACGCTCCACTTGGTGCTGCGCCTGCGTGGCGGCAACTAGATCGACCTGGCGCCATTATGAGCTTAGGCTGATTCCTAACAACTTCTGAATGTGATTTGTCTTTGCCTTTGTATATTGCTTGGTTCGTTTGGATGTTTATCTGTTTCCAGCCAGGACAGGTTTCAGTGCCTGCCAGCGCTGACAATGGTGCGCTCGTGATGGAAGGAAGACCCGGCGGCAAGATCCAATCGGTCTCGTGCGCGACGGAGCGCATGGCGTCGCCTCACCCCAACCAAGACGACTCGAATGGGCAGACTCTGAATGACCACGCATGGGGCTACAGGCCGTATCGAAAAGGCCGTCGATGCTGATCAACAGTTTCCAGGGATGAAAATGAGGACCCTGGCGTTCATCATATTCCATTCGTCGCTGGTCTCCAATTGGTGGCGTCAGTCTCCATCGCATGTGCCCAACGAATGCGATACAAGCCACACCCCTCAGTCCTCTAATCTTAGCCTCAGTCTGAACTCGCAGCCGTTGGACTGGACGGTTGCAACGCCGAGAGAGAAGCCACAATTTGCATCGCCCCACCCCACCGCAGCGTGCGTGAACGGGACTTGGCATCGATGGAGCCCGCCAGCGATGACGCGCTCACGGAGAAGGAGTGGCGCGAGATGCGGCGCCGCATGACGTCGCTCCAGTTTGAGCCCGTGCCCGAGACGCCCGAGCTCGTGCCGCGATCGCTTTACGGCAGCGACGGTGGAGACGAAAGTGGCGACCAAGGCGAAACCGCCCGTGACGACGAGCTCGAAGACGCGTTGTACCGGGATGACGTGCCGGTCGTCGGTGACACCGTGTGTGGCGACAGTGATGGTGATGCGGATACCCATTGCGCTGGGTCGTCGTCGTCGACAGCGGCGCTCGACGATGCCGCCGCGGCGCCGCGGCTCGCGTGGTCGCTGCCGTCACAAGAGTCAAAAGCCCAAGCTTGTGAACCGCTGGCGTCCTCGGCACCCGTCGTGTCGCCCACAGCCAAGAAGGCTACGGTGCCGCTCACGGCGGCGTCTCTCAAGTCCTCCAAGAGGCGCTCGACGGCGTCACCCAGTAAGAAGCCGCGGCGGTCGAGCGCCACGAATCTCGACGCGTCAGCCACGTCCGAACTGTCTTCAACACCTGTCGATCTTGCTGATCTGGACGGCACTATCGGAAACGCCCAGGAACAGCTACGGCTCACGATTCTGAGCGCCGTCCACGAGACCATGGCGCGCCACGAGCGAGACGCAACGCTCGAGCGACGCAAGCTCGAGGCCGCGCACGCGAACCGTGTCGCGCTGCTGCAAAACGAGCTCGACGAACTCCACGCGCAGACGCAGATCCAGCAACACGAAGCACGCGGTGCCACGCAGACGCTCGAGCGCGCCACACGGCTCATGATGAAGTGGAAACAACGCGAGGTGGGGTGGTTTCGCCTTTTTATGTACAATCGGACGTGGTTGCGTGGCTAACATGGCCTTGTTCTTGTTACCAGCGCGACCGATGGCGCGCGCCGCACTCAGTGCGCGCGTGTTTCGGCGCGTGGAAGGTGCGCGTCCAGCAGAAAAGGCAGCAGCACGCACAGCAGCAGTTCGCGACTCAGTTCCAAAAAAAACAGTCCCAACAGACCGTGATGCAGCAGTGGAAACTGATGACACAGCAGACGGCGTTCGAGAAAAAACTGGTCGCACAACGCGAACAACACAGCCGAGCCATCGACGCGCTGAAAGAAGGATATGAAGGCCAACTCCAGCAGCTTCAGCGCGAGCTCCAGGCGGCCCAAGACGCCGCGGCGGTCGCGCAGCTCGGCCGCGAACAGCTCGAAGGTGACTTGCGCCAAGTGTTTTTACGTGGTGTGTCGGCGATGAACATCGAGGCGCTCACACTTTTTAAGACGAACCACCAGCAGCGACTGGCACAACTGCAAGAGCGAGGCCAACACGACCAGCATTCACCTCAACTGCATCACACCCATGTTCGAGACGACGAGGGTCGGCGGCGGAGCCACGATAGTGTGGATGCCGTCAAACGCACCTTAGTTGGCACCGCTACAGGAGGCGAAAGCTCGGGAGAGTTACCATCGGAAGAGCGCATGGTCCCAATCAAGCAACCGACCGAAATGCCGCAGGACCCAGTTCGCCAACGTCTCCAGATAATGCTGCCAAATGAAATGATGCCGACGCAAGCAGCCAGCACATCCAGTCAAGCAGCCATGCCATCCTCAGTCGTGGCTAACCGGCTACTTAAGAAAGCGGGCTCAGCCGAGATCGTTTCGACATCTCCTCAGCCGTTCACAGACTCAACATCGGAGGTTGTGCCTGCCTCTGTGCCGCCGCCGACAGCTGCCGTCCATGGGCTGCGAAGCGCTGAAGTCGTGGAGGCTCACCAGCGCCTTTTGCACGCTACAGCGTCCCGTCAGCCAGCTCCCGCCCCATCGATCGACACATTCACGGGTCACAGCCTATCCCCAGCACAGCAGCGGCTCAAAGCGCAGAGCTCTATGCAGTTCGCTGTTGAGATGGAGTTGATGCGCAGTTCAGTCGCTGCCGCCGTGGCGTTGAATGCGCGGTATCCAAGCGTGTCTGGAACGGTGCCTTCACCAAGCAAACGCTCGGGCAGTCTCCGTGGTCCGTCGCTGGCTGCATCGTCGTCTTCGTCATTCTCCTCAGCGAGACGCACCTCGTCGTTCTCGTCGTCGTCGTCTTCAACGACGAGCAAGTGGCGAGCGTCGCCCTCGTGACTTGAGATAGAACAAAATGTAGCCATGTACGGTGTTGAAATTGAATAGAGTGTTGGTCTCGCCTGATATAAATGGCTTCCAAGTTGGCGCAATTCCGAGAACGACGTGGCCTCTAAGAACGGGATCGAGGTCGTAATCCGTCTCTCAGTCCTGCACCCGCTTGGCTTGGAGCTCGCGTTCTCTCGCCAACAAGGATGGTGAGCCGTCCCATGTCTGCGCCCCGGACGCGACCGGCGCCAGGTCCGACTGCCAGCAATCGACCAGCTCCACAAGCGACGTATTGCGCCGATGAGGACAGTGACACCGGCGTCACGCACGACCTCGACATTGGCGACGACGATGCAGACGATGAAGACGTATGGAAGTCTCTGCGATCGGTTGCCTAACTGCTGGTCTCACACTATCCCTTATTCATCCGTAGATCGATCTGGATTCGTACGAGGCTTACCTTGCGGAGATCCAACGGTAAGTCTTCTACTACGTTCACCTGACTCGAGGCCTTCCAACTCACGATGGCATGTCGACATCGGTATTAGAAAAGCCAAGTCACGACCGCAGTCGGCGTATACGCTGCGACCGTACCCGTCTGAGTCACCAGAATTCTACATGGTCACGACCGCCAACCCTGTGACCCCACTCGATCTCAGCACCATCACGAAGGATCTCCGCACGGGGCCTCAGTCACCAGGTGACAAGCAACAGCCTGGGCAACGAATGCCCGTGCGTCCAGTGAGCGCACGCCCGCGCGTACAATCGAGCGATGGCAATCGCCAAGGTGTGTCAGTCGTACCGCGTGCGCCTCAAACAGCTCGACCAACCACCGCGTCTAGTGGTGGAGGCTCGCGACGCAAGCGACAGGCTCCGACTGATGCTGCGGGCGAACCACTGAGCGCACACATTCGAGCAGTGTACAGCGATATAAGTGGGCGTGGGAGAGGACGCGGGGGCGCCCTTGCGAGAGACACTGGAGGAACTTCGTCTTCGTCTTCCCACACAGCATCAACCGTGATCCAGTCCCGACTCCGCGTGTTCGAGGAGGCCGAGCTCCAGCATGAGTACCATCGGCTCGTCGATGTCGTAGCCGACTTGCGCACGGTCGTCCAGCACGAGCAGACGCAGCGCATCAAGGCAATGGCGCGTGTACGGCGACTGGAGGAGATTGTGTCGCTCAAGGACAAGAAGATCGACGCGCTTCTCCGCGGACAAAGCCTCGGTCTCCATAGCAACAGCGGTGTCGGAGCGGTCGATGCAAATACAGTACTCCAGCGAGAGATGGCTCAGCGCGAGCGCCAACACCACGCAATGATGCAAAAGCTGCGCCACAAGCTGGCCCAGCAGACCCAGCTTGTAGCCTCGTACGAGGAAGCGATGCAGGCTCTCCGTGCGAGCATCAAGAGCACTCGTCTACTCGAGATGGAGCAAGAAATTGAGCAGCTGCAGCTTGAGAACAGCGCCCTCCACGGAGCCTTGGTCGCGCTGAGTGAGGAAGTCCAGTTGTATGCGCACCACGTCGCCGAGCTCAAGGCCGGTGACGCTCACCTCCGCGCGCAGCTCTCAAAATCGCATCAAGAGCTCAAGCGCAGCGACCACGAGCGACGCAAACTCGAGCATGAGACGCTATTTTTTAAGGCCTCTGTGGACCAGCTCGAGCAGAAACTCGCATTGGAGCAAAAGAAACGTGCGTACGACCACGTCGTCGCGATGGGCAAGACCGGTACGCCACGCAAGAGCCCGCTGAGCAAGTCGCCGCGCGTGGCTTCCGCCTCACCACGGCCCACTTCCACTACACACTCTCCCCCGGCGTCGGTGGAAGAAAGTGCCGCCACGGCGTCGCTGGCTGAGGCACTGGCGGAGATTCGAACACTCCGAGCTCCGATGCCGACAGCTACGACCGCGGGTAACTCCTCACCGTTGAAGCAACGGCGACCGACGCCCATGCCTGCATGCAAACCGCCCCCTTCCCCTACATCCAGCGAGGATGAAGGCTCTGTGGGTGAAGATGTCGGCGTCGTAGATCTAGAAGGGAGAGTGCTAGAGGATGAAGAACACAGGACTGAGGGTCCCGGGCGTCTTGGTGCGCTGAAGAAACCCCAGGCCCGCCGCGACGAGGTTGTAAATGGGAGGAAACGCGTGCGCTGGAGCGAAGAGGATGTCGACAAGAAGGTGGGAGAAGAAGAACGACAGCAAGAGGAGACACTCGGTGGCTATCTTCAGGATGGCAACATGCACATGAACGTGGAGCCTGCCGATGCGATCACGGTCGAGTGTGGTAACACAGATGATGCGGATGAAGACCAGATCGGGGGCGGAAATGAGGATCACCAGCACCGAATAGACTATGATCAACACGAGGAGGCCAAGCGGAGACAAGAGCCCGACCAGCTATCTCACGAGCACTCCCCATCAAGTGACAATTCTACCCGTGGCCAGTCACGTACACTCAGCGACAGTGCCACCAATGATGAAACAGGATGGAAAGATGCCGAAGATGAAGATGCGGAGAGCAAAGAGGGGGGTCTCTTCGGAGAGGGGACTCGATCGCGCGACGCAATCGACTCGCACGAGTCTCATCTCGGCGGGGTTTCTCTGCCCGACACCACCAGCGAAACCTCACTGAGCCGCTCGTCGAGCAGCGACCGCTCGCCCCCGAGTGAGCTCGGTGGTCCTCCATCGTCCTCTGGGTCGTCGTCGCTCTCGAGCCTCATCGCGCGTGAGGACGCTGCCATTATGGCCGCCCAAGAGACCGCTGAGGCGGAACGAGCGCCGTCAGATGACTCGGACACGTCCGAGGGTCGCCTCGGCGCCTCGCCGGACCGCGAGTTGGCCTACGACTCGGATTTTAGCGACAATGACAGCGTTTGAGCGCTGATACAAACAAAAGCACGGTCGAGTCAGGCATTCGTTCACATTCATCGCAGTGCCTCCCGCCATTCTGAATCTGCACTCTACATAGTCTCACACGCCCCGCCGGAAGCTCTTCTTGACGACCACGTGCACAGGGGCCGCAAACTCGAGCTTGGCGTCCAGCACGGCCGCGTGTTCGCGTCCGGTACGCGGCGCCGCGTTGTGGTCCCCCGCTGTCCGATCGTCAGCGTGCCGCAGCCCAAAGAGCTTCTTCAGGAACCCGCGCTTGGCCGGCTCGGCGGCGTGGTCCTGCTGGTTGTCTGTCCTCGTCGCCGCGGCGTGGGTTCGCTCGGCCTGGGTCTGGATATAGTCGAGGAACAGCTCGCGGTCGTCCGAGTTGAACAGCTGCGAGTAGTACGCAAACAGCGCGTCGCACCGCGTGCTGGCCTTGGCGTCGCTCTCGACGTGTTGCCGCGGCTGCAGCTTGACCAGCAGCGCGTGGTGGGTCGGGAACGGGACGATCCGGGGCGCGTCGCTCTCGACGGACCCGCGCCGCCGCCGCGAGGCCGACCCGGGCGAGCTCGCCGACGACGCCGAGGTGGCGCTCGAGACCGACTCGCGCGGCGCCTTGGCGACCACGAGCGCCTCGAACGCGCCGTGGAGCCGCAGCAGCGCCTTGAACGTGCCGCTAAAGCCCAGCCGCGTGTGGTTCGCGCGTGGCGAGCCCACGACCAGCTCGACGTAGTACCGCACGCGCGTGTTGCTCGCGCGGCGCGCGCGCTTGACGTCCGCGAGGTGGCGCGCCTCCTTGTGGGCCGTCACGTCCACGCCCACGACGCTCCGCACCGACGCGGACGACTCCGTCGGCGCCATTTTGTTGGTTTGTGGGTTTGTTGCGGGAGGGGGGCGGTTGTTGGCTAGGTCTTGAGCTCGGACGGACACTCGCGTTGGCGTTTTCTGGGTGTGACGCTGGACGGAACAAAAAGTGGCGGCCGAGACCCCCACCCAACACGGCTTCTCGGCGTGCAACCAGCATTCTGCGTGCTCCCATTGGACGATTATGCGAATATGATCATTTGATTGGATATAATAGGTGATGACGGCCGCTTCAATTGCTGTCTTGCTTTTCGGCTCCGAGTTCCCAACAACGCAGAACACGAAACCTTTCCAGGTTTTATTTCTGAGACAAGCCGCACCCAAGTGTAAATTTCACCCAATATCACGTAATCGATCGAGGTCATACAAGACCATCATTCTGTATATCTGACTCAGTCGGTCACGGCTTGCCATTAGTCGCTGCTGGCAGTCTCAAGCTCCTCTTCGTCCGCTGGCTCGTCGTCTTCCACATCGTGGGCAGGGACAATATCCGCCTACACACGTGCATACACAAACATAGTCAGTGATTAGTTATTTCAACCGTCCCACGGGTAGTTTTCCAACGAGGAAGAAGGTCGAGAGGCACGTACCAGCCAGTGGCCCGACTTGGCCACACACTGGACCAACACCGAGTCGTCCGCGATCAGCGATGCATTGACCTCTAGCACCTTGGTCGACGCCGAGGGCGGCTGCAGAAATCCACTCAGCGAGGCGCTGCCGACATCGCTTCCGGTGGACGGAGCCGCCTCCGTCGATGTCGCACCAGAATTCTGCTGCTTGTTGTCCACAACGTTGGTCGAGAGGTTCACCTTCTTCATCTGTTGCTCGTAGATCATGCGCTCCATCGTGCCCGTGCTCACGAGACGGTACACGTGGACACTCTTGGCCTGTCCGATGCGGTGCGAGCGACACATTGCCTATGGAAAAAAAATACAATTACGTTCACGTCAACTTCACACGAGCACCAAGCGGGGCTTTTGGCATGTCCCTATGTACCTGGTGGTCGTTGGACGGGTTCCAGCTCACGTCGAATAGTACGAGACGGTTGGCGGCGTGCAAGTTGATACCCTCAGCGCCTGCGCGTGTGGACACCAACAGCAGCTTAACGGCACTTGTTGGTGAGCTGAACGCCTGGATATACTCCATGCGCTTGGCACCGGTGGTGCTGCCGTCGATCTGGAGGAACCACTGATTGTGCGAGTCGCTCGGAGTTGACGCACTTCCTTTTCCCCCACTCACGCTAGTCGCGCTCTTCTTGCGAAGAATGCCGGCGGGGTCGCGTCGCGCTGGGAGCAGCTTTCGACGGGAAGACGGTGCAGGCTTCGTTTTTTTCTGAGTATCGCCACCAGCAGTACCCGACGTATTGAGCTTGCTCGCCAAGAGGAAGTCCGTGATTACCTTGAGAGTTGGCACACTCTGAGAGAAGACGACGACCTTATCCCCGACAGCGAAGCTTTCCTCGATAATACCCATGAGCACAGCCATCTTGCCACTGTTCTCCAGTACCAGAGTTTGGTACGGACTGCGCTCGTCGTCTTTTTCCCGCTCTTCCTTCGTGAGAGTCTCAGAGCGTGGAAGCTTGCGCCGGCGAGAGACACTACCAGCGCCCGAAACGTTCTCCTCGTGCAAGATCGTTGCGCGCGCCCATTCGTACGATTTCTGACGATCCAACGCCTTTTGACGACGCTTTCGAACTTGCTCCGCAGCTTGCTGACGACGTTCCTGCAACTTCTCCTCTGACTCCCACGCCCAGCCAACGCTATCATCATCGGCTGTGCTAGTACCGGGCGAAGCCTCTATGTCATCCTCGTCCAACACTTCGTGCTCATCAGGTAGCAGCTTCTGGTGGATGATATCGGGGTGATTCATGACCTGGAGTAGTGCCGCGTATGCAGTGAGCAGATCTGCTGTCGCTTTGCTCGAGTCCGACTCGCTGTAGAAATTCAGAAATGCCGAGTACAGCTCATGTTGGAGAGGCGACAATTTGCAGTACAGAATCCATTCATTCTTCGGCGGGAGTTGCTTCTTTAGCAATGCTTGGCCACGGCGCAGCACGACGCCTTTCAGTTTGTGAATAAGCTCCTTGGCTCGCTCATGATTGCCCTCGACAATTGGTCGCTCGTAGCGTGAGCGGAACGCGTCATACGATCCAAGGAAGTCCTCACGAGCAAAGTTCACCATGCACCAGTATTCGGATAGCGAGTTCTATCCACACACAAAAACACATTAGCATAATCAATTCAGAGGAGCAACCACAAATTCTTCACGCACCTGGACAGGATAACCAGTGAGAACAAGGCGGCGCTTCGACTCGATCTTCGCGACACTCTGGCAGAGCAGCGACGTGGGATCTTTCAAGCGATGGCCTTCGTCCAGCACCACGAGGTCTGCGCCGGGTCCGCAGAGCAGGCGGTAGAACTCCTTGGCCGATTTTTGAATCTTGGTGCTTCCCGCATGAGTGATCTCCATTGTTGACGTGCTCACGCGTGTGCACACTTGGATGTTGGCATCACGGTCCAGGGTCGTCGTTGTGGCTAGTGTTGGGTTGAGTAGGCTGCGGTACATTTCGTAACCCATGAGCAGCACACCTCCCTCGCGCTTCCACTTTTGAAGCAGCCTCACGCGCGACGCTGTCGTACCCTTTCCTGCAGTCGCATCGAACGCAACCACGGGAATCCGCGCGAGCGACTCTGCGCTCAACCACTTCTTGAACTCAGACTGCCAGTTGGGAATACAGATCGCAGGGCACAGCACCATCGTCGACGGCGGTGGCGCCTGGGATGGCGCGGCCTCGTCTTCGCCGTCACTGCTGTCGGCTTGGACCGCCGCCTGCTGACGCAGCAAGGCGTCCGTCATGAATGAATAGATCACCGCGATGACCTGCAGCGTCTTTCCTAGCCCCATGTAGTCGGCGAGAATACAGCCTTGGTTGGCGATGGCGTGGTCGTACATGAAGCGCACGCCCTGCACCTGGTGCGGGCGCAGATGGCGCTTGATCTCGCGCGCGACCCACACGCTCTGCTCGCCACTTGTCGTGAGCTGCACGCGGCCTAGCGCGTCCTGCTCCTCGTGGACGAGCTCCACGTCGTCGGGGAACGCGTCCGCGCCCGAGGGGCTCACGACAGCCGACTGGTCGCACGCGCTCGCGTCATCGCATGGGCTCGGCGGCATGTCCTCGTCTTCCTCCGCGGGGCAGATGCAGGGCAGAAACATGCAGCTCGTGCACTGCATCGTGGCGTTCGCAGCCACGAGGCGGCGCAGGCGCGCTGCCGCGGACGTCGGCGCCGGTGCCGGCGGAGCGGCCGCGCCGTGGAGGTCGACGTCCAGCACGTCGTCGTCGCCGCCCATGACGCAGATGCAAGGCAGCAAGCCGCACGAGCAGCGGTTCGTCGGGTCCATGCTTGGATAGGAGAGAGAGACGGCGCGCGTGGTGTGGGAGGATATGGAGTGGGTTCGAAGCTTCCATTCATTCCACACACATGTGCCCCAAGGAGACACTCTGGAGAGTGGTGGTCCCTGTACCACACCACCTGTACACCGCGAGAGAGGGTACAGTGGGTACAAAATTGTGTAATCTACAACAAGAGGATGCGAAAATTACGAGAATGTTCTTGTGGTGCTGGGCTATCCCTTCCTCATCCACCAACAGCTCACACTCACATCCATACATCCATACCATACCACCATACACTCCACACACGAAAATACTCACAATCAACAACTACACATATCTCCCTCTCACAACATACATCGTCTCCGGGATA